>VMDO01034036.1:0-17373 GCA_007922755.1 Pedetes capensis | reverse complement strand
CTCTCCTCTCCCTCTCCCTCTCCCTCTCCCTCTCTGTCTGGGCTGTGGTGAGATGAGGAGCTTTCTGTGCTATGTATTCTTGCCATGATGTACCGTGCCATCACAGGTTCAGAGCCATGGACTAACCTACCATCAACTGAAACCTCCAAAACTGTGGGGCAAAATACAATTTCCTCTTTTTTTGGTTGCTTATCTTAGATATTTTGTCACAGCAATGGAAAGCTGACTCACAGAGGCTCTCAGCTAAGGAGTTGATTGGCTCTGCAGAAAGCAAAGCCAGCAGACATCTTCCATGAGGTGACAGGAGTAGAAGCCTTCTTGGGGGGTAGCAAGAATGGTGGACAGGGGTGAGAAATGTCTTTTCTCTCCCATACAAGTTAGCCCAGTATTGTGCACAAAGAGGCTCATTACGGTATTACGATAAGGTGATTGTCCAGGTTGGAATCCATGCTCTACAAATTACTGGCTCTCTGATCTTGGGCAAATTACTTAATCTCTATATGCTTTAGTTTCCTGAATAAGAATAATGGTGTCCATCATATAGAGTTGTGATAATTAAATTCAATCATGTAGAAAGAATGATTGGCACTCTCAGTAAATAGTCATGATTACTATTATTAGTATTATTCTATTTTTCAGTACTAGAGCCCTAAACCCAGGGCCTCCTATGTGCTTTTCAAGCACTCTACCACTGAGCTGCGCCCCTAGCCCATTTTTTACTTCTTGTTTTGAGACATGGTCTTGCTAAGTTGTGCAGGCTGCCTCTGGCCTCTAATTTGCAATCCCCCTGCCTTAGCCTCCTGAGTCACTGAGATGACAAGCATGTGCCACCACACTCAGTAAATATTGTTAAGTCTCTTGAATTTGTGTTCATTGTTTTCTGACTAAGAAGGTACATCTTGGACACCAGTTACCACTATCCTGTCCCCTCCCTCTGCACTTCCATCCACACCAATAAGACCCAAACATTTGTAATGGCAGAATCCAAGTGTCCTGTCCCTCTCCTGAACCACAATATCAGCATACAGTAGTCACTTAATAAAGGCTTGCTAAATGGTGTGCCGGGCTGGGATTTAGCACAGTTGGTAGAGTGCTGCGCTGCAGTCTCTGAGGTCCTGAGTTTGATTCCCAGCACCGCAAAATGGGAGAAGGACATGGCAACCCACTCCCAAGGCAATCCCAAAACTGTCAGCCATTGAAAACCCTATGAGGGTTGCTATGAGTCGGCCTCAACTCGACAGCACCTAACAACAACAACAATAACAAATGGTGTGCCCATCAGGGCAGTAATTTTCAGTAAATCAAAAATAGAACCATTGTCCAGAGACGATCACAGGGTGTTAGAGTTAGAAGCCTGGTTGCATCTCCAACTGGAACTTCAACCTCAAAGGCATTCTTGGTCCCATCTGATCTAGCTCTGCTCACCCACCCCAAAGAAAGTCCTAGAAAAATCAGAACCCAATCAGAGAATCTAATAAAGATGTGGTATACAAGAAATAGTGAGGAGTGGAAAAAAATGCAGATTAGACTTTAGTCTAAATAATTATAATTGATGACAATGGTTGGGTAACATGTGACATATAGTTTGTTAAAAAAAGATGTTTTTCCCATATAAGAAGTATAGTATAAAACGAAATTTTTAATGCGCACCTGAAACCAAAATTTAAACAAAACATAAGTCAGAGGTAGCGGAGATGAAAGAAAAAACAGAATTCAAGAGTATGCATTGCTTTATGGTAGGAAAGCAGGTGGGTCATAGAAACTGATTATGTCATTATATTTTCATTTTGTTTCATTTTTTTGTGGTGCTGGGAATCAAACCCAAAGCCTTATGCGCGCTAGGTAAACATGCTACCACGGAGCTACATCCTCAGCCTTAAGAATTTATTTTTATAGAAAATATGTGTTCACATGCTTGTTTCAAATCAGGGGCAATGAAATGACATGGAGAAACCTTAAAATTGCTTATATCCAAGTGACAGAAGCTAATCTGAAAAGGGTGCATACTGTGTGGCGCCAACTAAATGACACTGTGGAGACAGCAAAGATGTCAGAGTTCACCATGGCAGGGGAGAAGGATGGACAGAAGGAACACATAGGATTTTCAGGGAAGTGAAACTGTTCTTTACGATACTGTAATGGTGGATACATACATTATACACTTACCAAAACCCATACAATGCATAATATGAGGAGCGAGCCTTGGTGTACGCTATGGATTTTCATTCATCATAATTTATCAGTGTTAGTTTTTCAGTTGTAATAAATATACTGTGATGCAAAATATTAATAGTAGGGGACGCTGGGGGAGAGGGATATCTGAAAACTAGTTTCTGCTCAATTTTTCTGCTCTAATTTTCAACTGCTGTGAAAAATAAAGTCTACTAATCAAAAGGAAATGCTGGTAAAATGGAAGTATTTTCAACAGCATGTTGAGACCAGAAAAAAAAAAAAAAAAAGAATAAAAAACCTAGAAAATTGGGGCAGGGGGAGTAATTAGAGGAGCTAAGTATCCACACAACTTTTGTGGTTCTGATGAGGAAACCGAGGATCTGAATGGCTCTGTGGTGGTCATCTACCTGAGTGGGCTCCAATCAGATCCCTTTGACGACTCTATAGGCATATATTTCTTAAAATTGTCATGAAAAAAGTGCTACCTTGCTTCTGTCTGTGGTCGACTCATTTATCTAGACTGTCAGGCACACAGTGATCTGGTTAATTTCATATTCTGTTTAAGTGAGGGTTGCCATGGATACAGCGCGTCGCGGTCCAGTTTCCTCAGAATTAGGATGCACGTAGTAAAATTGGTTTAATGAGAAAATTAGGCTGAATGTAATTTAGATTTATTTGCTGATGGGTCCTTGGTGATAGGGAAGACACTCCAGGATCCAACAGGGCCCCAGTGTATCACTCCAATGTCACTTCCTGTTCAGAGCTGTAGAGCAATAGGGCAGGAGACACCAATGTGTCCTTACTGGCCACAAGGTAAAGCCTTGGAAGCTGCTCTTTGCCTGACTCCCAGATAGGCACTTGGGCTGATCTCTAAGGTGGAATAGAGAACGTTTGCATGATAATATGGTTGTTGTTGTTAGGTGCCATCCAGTTGAGTCCAACTCATAGCAACCCTATGTACAGCAGATTGAAATACTTCCTGATTCTGTGCCAGGCAAACAATCTTATTTATGTTTAAGCTCATTGTTGCAGACACTGTGTCAATCCATCTGGTGGAGGGTGTTCCTTTTTTTGTTGACCTGCCACTCTCCCAAACATGATGTCTTTCTTCAGGGACTGATCTCTCCTGACTCCATGTCCGCAATATGTAAGACACAGTATGGCCATTCTTGCTTCCAAGGAGCACTCTGGTTGCACTTCTTCTAGGACAGATCTGTTGGTTCTTTTGGCAGTCCATGGTATATTCAATACACGTCTCTAGCACCATTGAAAACCCTGTGCATGATAATATTGTTGTTGTTGTTGTTGTTAGGTGCCATCGAGTCGTTATCTGACTCATAGCGACCCTCATAGTGTTTTCAATGGCTGACTGTTTCAAGATTGCCTTGGGAGTGGATTGCCAGGACCTTCTCCCATTTTTGCGATGCTGGGAATTGAACTCGGGACCTCAGAGACTGCAGCTCAGCGCTCTACCAACTGAGCTAAATCCCAGCATGATAATATTAAGAAAACTAAAATCTTTTCACTGCCATCTTGGATCCAGCATGATTGGCAACCATGTAATTAGATCTGGATCCTTTCTTGTGTCCTTGGCCATTGGAAAGACTTCAGTAATGTCTTAACTAATGCGAAGTTCAGAAACTCAGTCCTTCAGGCAAGGTGGTTGAGTGGACCCTGTCGTGAGCATAGCCTGTTGTTCTGGCCCAGCTCTGCCTGGTCCTGGCTCTGGTAACTTGGTTGGCTGTCCTCCATCTATATGTAATCAATGGATCATAGTAACAGCTACTCCATAAGAGAGTGTCCTGAGAGAATACTCCTTACCAGCCGGCCCCATTCCTGTGCTTCCTGCCTGATACTTGGGTCCAGGATGATGGGGCTGGAGTTTAGCTCAGTTGGTGGAGCACTTGCTCTGCATATTCTGAAGCCCTGGGTTCAATCTCCAGCACTGCAAAAATGGGAGAAAGATCCAGCAGCCCACTCCTGAAGCAATCATCCATCAAAAACTCTATAAATAACAGAGAAGCACTGACATAGTGCTGGGCAAGGCACAGTGCCGGGTAGTGTTTCATTCTGTTGTACGTAAGGATCACTGTGAGTTGGACCTAAATCTACCTAACAACAACAAAAACTTAAGTCCAGGCTCTGTGAACAGTTCTTACTCCTGGGTCACTCACATTGGGACAAGCCGGACATTGGGCCAGGGCCCTCAAAGGCAGCTCAGAGCTTCCTTGCCCCTGTAGGTTATTGGGAACGCATGGCCTCAGCAGGCACCCCCCCCACTCTCCTTAGCCATTTTGTTTTTCATCTGGAAGAGGGTCTGGCCATTGTCTTGCAGGTAAGCTCAGGGAAGAGAACCCGTCACAGAGTTTATTTGCTGGGGTTTATACATTTCACAGAGGCAATCTGGTTGCAATTTCTGCAGCAGACACTTGGTTTGGCTACTTGATCCATTGCTCCTCATTTTGCCATTTTTCCCCGTTGCTGCTTTGCGAGACTTCTTTCTGTTTGTGTTATTCCTTTAAAAATATACCCCAAACAATTGCCCACTTACACACACTTACATGTATACCCACATATAGATCTGGCATAGACATTTTGGTGAACTGCATGACTAGATTTTAGCGCCGCAAGTATTTGTCATTAATAGTGTTGTTTTGTTCTAATATCCATGATTTATACCACTTTCTGTTCCCTCCCAGTTTGTATTTTGTTCCACATTTTGCAAGGTTCTAAATCCAAGCCTATATTTTTTGATTTGCATCTTGTTTTCAAGTCTCCGTAATCCTGTTTCTGGATAGCAAGAGAAGAAAAACAACACCCAAGAACTCAACGTGTTACCAATCAATAAAATTCTAGGTAAAACTCAGATTTTAAAATGAAACTGGGCAGAATGCAAGGAACGCTCTGTCCCCCTGGGGAATAATCTGGAGCTAGCTAGGCATGGGAGACTTAAGTAATTGGTCTTTTCCCTCTTGCTGAGCCTCCGTGAATGGTTTGAATGCACAGATATTCATATAGAACCTGGCCCTGCAGAGCTCGCTACAGAAACTCTCTGTGACTTTTATATTTTGAATACCACATCTGAATGGCTCCTTGTTTGGATCTGACCTTTCTTTCCCACCTCCATTAACTCAGCTCCACGGGGGGAATCAGCACTTAATAAAACAACTACTGGCTGCTGGTGCGAGTCACGGGAGCCTTAGAGCTCTTATTGGCTTTGTTTTTCTAAAAAGTACCCATGACTGTGGCCAAGTAAATCAGCATCTACCCATGGGCTCCCTCAGGAGAAATTAAAACAAGTTAGGCAGCAGGGTGGAGAACAGGCAGGGAGCCGAAAAGAAATGTAATAAACCCCAAGCCTCTCCTGGGCTGGGGTTTAGCTCAGTTGGTAGAGCGCTGCTCTGCACTCTCTGAGGGCCCAAGTTCAATCCCCAGCACCACAAAAACGGGGGAAGGACCTGACAACCCACTCTTAAAGCAATCCTGAAACAATCAGTCATAGTGGACCCCATGAATAGCAGAGAGGCACTGACATAGTGCCGGGCATGACACAGTGTCGGGGAGTGTTTCTTTCTGCTGCACATAGGGTCACTATGAGTCAGACCTGACTCGACAGCACCCTAACAACAGCAACAACCGAGCCTCTCTTCTCTTCCCTTTCTTTTTGGGTAGATTTTCCTGAATGTGGTAGAAAGTTCTACGGGTATCTGTGGTGGGTGGATTGCCTCCTTGGTTGAGTGGGGGAGCTGAGGCAAATGGGAAGGATGCATCTTGAGTGGGTCCCTGTGCCTCAACCCACAGGATGGGACCTTGGCGTGGTTCAGAAATGGGTGATTTCCATAGCTGGCCTCCATTTGAAAATGGCTTCTTTCCATGAGGGGATTCAATCCACCCTTGGCCAGTGTGGCTCCTAACTCAGCCATTTGAAGAAATTGCAGCCCATCCCCTGTGACTCCTGCCATCTAAAAGTACTTGCCTGGTCCACTCTTCCAGCCTCATGTCACTTACAGGGAAGCAGAATAAAGTAGCCGGGAGAAGTACAGACTGCGGTGTCACAGGACCTTCCAACCCCACCTCCTCCTGTCTGCCCTCTGAGCTTCACTTTTCCTCCTCTGTTGTTGTTGCTGTTAGGTGCCCTCAAGTCGGCATCCGGCTCATAGCGACCCTCATAGGGTTTTCAATGGCTGAGTGCTTCGGATTGCCTTGGGAGTGGATTGCCAGGTCCTTCTCCCTTTCCTCCTCTAGAAAGTGTGGATTCAACGGTGCCAATACCATATGTGCATTTTGATATGATAATGACAGTAGGATGGAAAGAACAATAAGATAAAAGATGATACACAGAAAGCATGGAGCCAGCTTTAGAACCAGAGAGTGTGACTGTGAGGACCATAGGTTTGACATCTGTGGATAAAAAGGTCATCAGACATGTGTTCTCAGCAGGTCCGTTCACAACAGCCAAAAGTTGGAATCAGCCAGGTCAACTGGCTTTCCTGCATTCCCAGGATCCATAACTCAGGCAAATTTGTTTTTAATATGCATTCCTACAAATGTACCAAGAGCAATAACAAATAATAATTATAACAATATCTAACACTTATGTGGTATATGCCAGTCATTGGCATATGGCATATGCCAGGTATTGACCTAAACATTTTACACATACATACTAACTGCTTGGATCCTCACAAAATCCCTAGGAGTACAGCACTGTTTTTATTCCTGTCTTATAGTTATGAGGAGTTGAGTTATGAGGAGTTTCTAGACATAGTGAGTAGGTGACCGAGTTGGGGTTTGAACCCTGAAAGACTCATTTATGAAAGTCATGTTCAAACCACTAGGCTCTACTGCCCACCCCAAACTGATCCGTTATATGTTGTTGTTGTTGTTGTTGTTGTTGTTAGGTGCCGTTGAGTCAGTATCCGACTCATAGCAACCCTCATAGGGTTTTCAATGGCTGACTGTTTTTCAGGATTGCCTTGGGAGTGGATTGCCAGGTACTTCTCCCATTTTTGCGGTGCTGGGAATTGAACTAGGGACCTCAGAGACTTCAGAGCAGCGCTCTACCAACTGAGCTAAATCCCAACCCAGGCGATCTGTTATATAGATCCCTTTTTTTCACTAACTGCTTTTTATTTTATATATAACCAAAAGCATATTTTTGTTTCATTTTTCTATTTTTTTCCTTCAAATAGCCATTAGCTTTCTACACTTACCCCTGAGCGTCAAAATGGCCCACAAAAATATATTCATAATTTTAAAAAATCAAAAGCATGGCTTTTGGATTCTGGCACCTTGTAATGAACTATGATGAAGTGTCTCCACTAATGTACTATAATACCTCAAGTAAAGTGCTTCACTTGACTGTCATATTTATCACTTTGCCCAGAAATAATGGCAGGAATAAACCCCCCTCCCAGGCTCTCTGACAGCATCCAACAAGGCAACACATCAACAGACTCTATAAACATCAGCAGAAGTGATGGATTCTGAGCATAAAAATGCACAGGTAGGAGACACAGCCATTTCTATGATGTGACCTGTTTACAAAGTCCATTTATTGATTGGAGAAACAAGTTCCGCTGTTTTAACTCTGTCATACCCAGAAGAGCCACAAAATCATAGGAGAGAGGCCAGGCCTCATAGAGTGGACAGGTTGATTATTTTACATAGAACTGAAAAATTCATTTAACCAAGCAATGAGTTTGAACTGCTTTTTGTTGTTTTTTAAGTGAGTAGTTTTTTGACAGAAATGACTGGTTGGTTCAGCCCAATTGTGAATCTTAGATATGTGATCTAAAAGAAGATGATGTTTTGCTTGATCCAATTACTTTTAAAGCTCTGTATGATGAAGTCTGATATTCTTGCCATCTGAATGTGCTTGGGGACCCCGAAGGAGCAATTTGTGACAGAACCTGCTTCAATGTAAGGAGTAATGTTGTCTTTTCCCTACAACAACAACCCCAATAAGAATTCTTGCTGGGCACTTACAGTGTCCTTTCCATCCACCCATAGAGAAGTATTTTAGAGTGGCCAGGGAGTCGATAGTCTCTGGTGTCCGATGCATGGTTGTGACAGATGGTTTCAGTCTCTTTGGCCTGAGTTTTCTCATTTGTAAACCACAATTGCTATGTCATAAGACTGCTGTTAATGAGTAAATAAATTCATACATGTAAAGTGTTAAAAAGATGATATCATTGGCTGTTTTTATTCATGCTCTGAAAAGTCACTAAATTTTATATCACTATCCCTGTATTAATCTGCAGCCATAGCACCCTAGCATCCAGTTCTGCCTGATCTTAGAAGCTAAGCAGGGTCAGCCAGGTTAATCCTTTGATGGGAGACCACCTGGGAATGCCAGGTGCTGCAGGCTAGGGAGAAGGACCTGGCAATCCACTCCCAAAACAATCCACCACTGAAAATCCTATGAATAGCAGAGAAACACTGACAATAGTGCCAGGCATGGCACAGTTATCAGAGATTGTTTCGTTCTGTTGTACATAGAGTCACTATGAGTCGGACCTGCCAGGACAACACCTAACAACAACAATCCCTTGTGTTACAGTTAAAGTTCAGAAAAGTTCATAATTTGACCAAGATCTCGCATACAGAATGAATAGCTACCTTACCTTCTCCACATGCTTGAGTTGTATTGTGCCCACTTCAGAAAGAATGAGGTCAGTCTCTTTTACCATAGCTGACATCCTGAAATGATGACAGTTCAAGCTAGTTAGTCCTTGATGAAATGTTTATGTCCCCATATGGGGAATACAACATTCGTGAATTTGAAAACTTTCAATGAGAGAATGTATGGAGCTGTAAATTAAAATACTGTAAAAAAAAAAAAAACCCCTCATGACAGATTATAGGCATGTTATTATAATATCTACTCTTAGAAGCATTATATAACACCACAGGTATCAAAGCAGTAAGTTCTTCTGTCTCACACTTGACTGTTCACCTACCCATGGATCTGTCTCTTACAATAAGATGTTTGTCCCCCTAGTTGCAGATGAATCCAGTTGAATTTTTTAAAAATTATACTTTTTTTTTTACTCCCCAATCCCTTCAGCTTCATTAAGACACGACCTTATCTCTATTTTTGTATGTGTCATGTTAATTACTCAGCTACTGGCACTGTTTCCTAGCTTTGATTTTCTGTTCAGTTTTCTGCAATGCCATTTTCATGGGGATCCTTAGGATCTGCAGCTTTGTTATAACTCCTTTTGATTTCCAATCTCTCTCTTCAAAACAAAAGTCAGAGCCGATGAAATAAGCTCACATTGTATGCCCTTAGGAAAAGCACTGAAATCAAACAAGGTCGAGATCTCATTGACAGCAAACCCAAAAATCCTGTTCAAAAGGAAATTGGAAAGCACACCTGTGAAGCATTCCTTTCTTTTGCAAAAATCAAAGGGGAGTATGTTATGGGCCATGAACAATTCTGTCCCTAAGAATTCAAGAAACCTTAATATTTAAGTGGCATAGAATATTATTAAGAATAACAGGATGTCTCTAGCGTGGGCAGGAAACCATTTTCAAAAAATGTCAGAACTCATTGTACAAAAAGATCCTAATTGCTAAATGGTAATGGTGGATTCCAGTTTGGGGCTTAGAGGTGAACAAACATAGCTTAGAGAATATAGGGGCTTCCTGTTTTGAATTTAAGAGAAGCCAAGACTTTTGCAAATATTTTTAGATGTAATGTTTATGGAAGGCAAAGAATATTAACCCAGAATGTTGGATAGTACAGCTAAACGTTGGCTTTTACATTTTGAGTAATTTAGACTATTGGACAGAGTACTAAACTACTGGAGTTTTCCCTTCATTTCTTGCCTAAAAAGGGCAATAGTGAGAAAATGACTTTAACCAGAATATTCAACAAGCATTTATTAAAAGCCTGTGGTACAAATAACATTCTGCAGAAGGCATTTATATTATACCCAAAGGAAGCAGAAGATGAAATACACACTCTTGACAATCTAGTACAGGAGAGAAGAATAATAAAATTGCAGGCATGAAAGAACCAGAGAATAATTCATTAATAATATATGAATTAGAGACAGGCTCTTCTCCCAGATAGTCCTGTGATGTGGTCCCTCGCAGGTCTTTGTGAAAGCATTTTCTTCTCAGGGAGAACTTCCCTGACCACTCTGTAGACACACTGTGCCTCTCCACTCCCCAAACCCTATCTCTAGCCCCCTTTCCGGTTTTACTTTTCCTTGTTGCCATTTAGCTTATTGTATAAATTAATTTATCATCTATCTTACAGCACTGTCCTTTCTTCTTAAAAGCAGGGGAGTTTTGCATTTTGTTCCTTGCCAAATCCCTAGCAAGTAGCAGAGAATTTGGCACATAGTAGGTGTTCAAGAAAATTTGCTTAACAAAGTATCAAAGATGTCAACCTACATATTAGTATTGAAAAAACTCAAAATAGGTAACCTTGGACAACATGAATAAGGAAAAGCTTCTTGAAAGAAGTGGAGTGTGCTTTTCAAGTTGAAGAAAATTGATTTGATCAAATATTGTGATTACAACATAGGTTTTTGATCCTAGACCAAGTTGTGCCTCTATTTGGCTGTGTGACTACAGCCAGGCTCTTGATGTTGGTTTTTAGAGTCTCTATAAGATTTTTTGTTATTGTTGTTGTTATCGGCTTTTGTTGATGTTTTATTTTTGTTTTACTTTTTTTTTTTTTTTTCTTTTTTGAGACAGGGTCTCACTGTGTAGCCCAGGCTGGCCTGAAACTCACCTCAGTCCACCTGCCTCAGCCTCAGATTACAGGTATGCGCCACCATGCCCAGTTTACTGCATTCTTTTCTTAGTCTCTCTGGACTAAACCTGAAATAGCTGATTCTGTTGGTGACACTTTGGCTCATTGGTCATCTTTGTGGATGGGATGTGGTAGGACCAGCCTTAGGCAAATCTGTGAAGGAGAAGTCCTTTCCACTAGCCATTTCTGGGGCCTACTATTGCCTTCTCCCAGCCCTCAGGATGCCCTGCAGCGATTCCAAAAGCCCTCTGAGGCACCGAGCCAGTCCTACCTGCTCCTAAAGTAATCCATACTCAAAAATTATGCCTTCCTGTCCTTTGCTTTCCAAGCAAAAAGCCTGCCTCCTCAGCCTCCTGCCAGCTAGGTCTGGATCCTGATGAGCTAATTCCCTTCAGGGTGGGAATGACAGATTATTGGCTGAGCTAACCTTCTATTTTCCTCACCACCAAAATGAGGCCAAGCTAGAGGAGGACTTGGAAGGGAAGGGAACTCCAACTATCCAACGCCTAGAATCTGCTTGGACTTTAAATATATTAAATCATTTCATCTACAACCAGGTAGGGGATAGCATTCTCTAAGGGGCTGAGGTTCATGAGAGGTCAAGCATGGACAGGCTCTAAGACTTTCTGTATTATCACATCACCACACTGAATACATAAGCCCAGAAACAGAATTTTGGACATTGTTGCAGTTGTTGCAAATATTGAGGCAATATTTGGAGCATAGGGAGAACAGTCCTTTGAGGCAGCCTGCCTTAGCCACATAGACTCTGGCTGTGACCTTGAGTGAGTTAACGCCTCTTACAGCTTCCATTTCCTCACTTTAAAGGTGAGGGGAGAAGGATACTAGCAGTTTCCATAGAAATTATTCTCTGCATGTAACAAATCTCTCCAAAACATCATCCCTTTGGGTCAGGAATTTGGGAATAGCTCAGGTGGAAAAGTTTACACTTGGAGTCTCTCACAAGGTGGCAGTCAGATATCAGGTAAGGTCTACACTCATCTGAAAGTCTGACTGGGGCTGGAGGATTCCTTCCAAGATGGCTCCCTCCCATGGCTGGTAATTTGGCTTCTCTCCACATGGACGGCCAGAGGGTGGAGTGTCTTTACAAAATGGCAGCTGGCTTCACCCAGAACGAGCAATTCAAGACACCTAGATAGGAAGCTGCAGTGACTTTATGCCTACTTTTGGGAGTCACACATCATCACTTCATGAAATTCTACTGAGCATACAAAGCAGCCTCTAATTCGATGTTGGAGGGCACCATATTGGCCACTCCCAGGATAGCTGGAGATTTGTACAGTAGTATCTACCATTGTGGGGCAACAACCCATGTTAAACACGGTACATAGCAAACACCAACTAAATGCTGGTTATTATTACAAAGGCCCTAGTGTACTAAATGCCTACCTATACTAAGGCTGGTGCTGACTCTAAACTCTTCCCCCGAGTCTGATTTTACTGGATTTTAACAAGAGGTTATCTTGTGAAATGCTCAGTCTCACTTTAGAACCCAGTGGGAAGAAGCCAGAAAGTCACAGGGCTCAGGAAGAACAGCAGCACCACCACCAATTCAGGAAACTGATAGAGCTAACAGCATCTACATGTCAGGGGCCAGGCACCAACAGGCTGGTGGGCCCTAGCAGACTCCATAGCTCACCAGCCTGGGAAACTCCTGGAGAATCTTGTTCCTACCTTGGAACTCTTCAATATCAACAACAACAACAAATGTTCCTTGATCTATATCCTTATCCGTGTGTGTTACCACTTAAATGATATGGAGCAATGCTTTCTAAATTGGTATTCTGAGAAATGCTACTACAAAAAGGTGTTAATAGGTGGTTCTCATGAAAAGCTTTATGGTCAAATAAATTTGGAAAGACAGCCTAGTAAATCCTTTTTTGAAGACTCTCAGTACACACTTTGCATAGTGTTAAAGACTCTACAAAGTCCTGCGATTAAATAACAGCATTAGAAGAAAACAATTTTGTTTAAATGGATTAGACCCAGTATTGCCAGCATCTTGCAGATTCTTAGAGCACAATATGCTTTTTTTCTCAGCCTCCACTGCAGATAGCAGCCCTCTCCTTTGGAAGATACTAGCTGCTGTTGTTGTTAGGTACCATGGAGTCATGTCTGACTCATAGCGACCCTCATATGGTTTTCAGTGGCTTATTGTTTCGGGATTGCCTCAGGAGTAGATTGCCACGACCTCACATTTTTGCATTGCTGGAAATCAAACCTGAGACCTCAGAGACTGCAGAGCAGTTCTCTACCAACTGAGCTAAATCTCAGCCCTAATACTGGTGATAGGCAAAGATAGAGGGGCTTGGGGACCTGAATCCAGCCTTGTCTACTTCCTAGAGGAATGATCATGGGTAAAACTGCTTCAACTTTTTGACCCTTGGTCTCCTATGAGTACCATGTGGACAATACACATTTCACTGGGCTGTTGTTGTTGTTGTTAGGTGCCGTGTGTCTGACTCATAGTTACCCTCATAGGGTTTTCAATGGCTGATTGTTTCGGGATTGCCTCTGGAGTGGATTGCCACATCCTTCTCCTGTTTGTGCAGTGCTGGGAATCGAACTCGGGGCCTCAGAGACTGCAGAGTAGTGCTCTACCACGAGCTAAATCCCAGCCCTTCACTGGGCTGTGGGGAGCCTTAAACAATTAAGATATCTAGTCTAGCGTTTAGGTCACTGGGAGTGTTTAAACTTGAAGCTTGGCCCTTTGTGTTCCAAACTTAGCACCACCATTAAGGAGCTATGTGACACTGACCAAGGTTCTTAACCTCTAAGCCTCAGCTTTCTTGTCTGTGAAACAAGGAGAATCCTTCTATGCCTCTCAGCTTTAACACGGGATAAACTGAAATGAAGCATGCCAAGTGCTGAGCACACACTTGGCCACCCCGAGGACTCCGCGCTTAGGGTATCTTCTTGACTGCGGAGGCCAGAGGTCACAGCCCTGGGAAGCAGCAAAGTCAATAAATGAACCCCAGCTGGACTCAGGACACATACGCTGTCCCCTCTCTCACGACCCTCCAACAATCAAGAGAAATGAGCTGCAGTCATTTTCAGAGTGGCTTGGGGACAGTATCGCGTCGCATTCGGAAGCCAGTGGGTGGCAGTCATTCCAGAGAGCTTTCCAGAACTGGTGGGGTCGCAGGAAGCTATTTAAAGACAAGGAGGCAGGTGGCTGGGCAGATGGGGGTGACAGAGTTTCCTCACGCAGGACAGACGGGACAACGGGACAACGGCTTGCGGGATTGAGTGGCAGCGGCTGCAAGACGCCAGCTTTGTCAGAACAAAGCAGCAGGTGAAGCCCCAAAGCGTCAACACTCCAGGCACCCGGGGAGAGCCGCCGAGACAGAAGAAAACACTTGGCAGGGATGGGCCGGCCCCATTTGCCTTTTTCAATCAATCAGCCAACAATTAAGGGACAGCGCTGGAAGCAAAGCTGGGTCATGTCCCCGCCCCCCAATGTCCCACCACCGAGGCAACAGAGAGTAGTCTCACGTCTCAGTCCTCCCGGGCCCTCCCGAAGCCAGCAGAGCCACCATCCGTCACACAGAAATTTATTTTTATTGTCGATCTCCTATTTCTGCTTTTGCCATCACCGCAGATCAGTTTGGGTTTTGTATCCCCGCCAAGCGCTTTTCATATTTTCCACATCACTCAAAAGACTGTATCCGCTGCCTGGAGCAGGTTTAAGGAACAATCTGAGATTTCTTTCTGAATAAGCAGTTATTTGTACTTTGTTTTGTTTTTCTTGGTTACTGAAGAAGAAACGGGGACATAAAGAAAGCGTTGGTAACACTTTGCAACTTTGCGCTGAGCAGCCCAAATGTCAATGGGAGCGACTTCTTCACAAATAAATAGTTACATTGTCAGGCTCACAAGAGTCTCATTGAGGAAATCGGTGACTGCGGACAGGTTAACACTTTAGGCCCAGTGTAATCAAGGAAAGACTTGGAAACTTGGCCCAATGTGACCTCGATCTGCACTAGAAGCAAATGCCAACCAAAGCTCCCAGGAATAGGATACATTTCCAGAAAGAAAGAGGAGACAGAGGGAAAAACAGAGGGAGGGGAGCACAGGGGAGGAGAGCTGGGTAGGGTGGAACGTCTCTCCTTAATTGTTTCAATGATTATGTTACACTGTTTCATTCTCTATTTCCATAGCGGTTACACTCAAAGCCAGAAGATTTTTTTTTTTTTAAGGAAATGTAAAATGTAGTTTACCACTGTGCAGTATTTTCTTTGTAAGAGATGTTATTGTAAAGAAAATAAAATCCTTTCAGCAGAAATTTAAGGGACTGAATACTTCGGACTTCCACCACCCCTTCCTTTGAGCCTTGGCAGATGACAGGGTAAGCAAATCTTGCCTGTCCTCTTCTGATAAGGGTTGCCAGATTTAGCAAATAAAAATATAGGACAAAAAGGAAGAAAAAAAAAGATGCCTACTAAATTTGAATTTCAGATAAATTATAAATACAAAAAAAAATGTAATACAACTATGCTCCAAACATCAAACAAGACTTACTGAAAATTATTTTTTGTTAATCTGAAATGCAAATGTACCCAGCTGTCCTGGTTTTTGACACTATTCCTGTTAGCATCTCTCCTTTCTCACCTTGGAATTTGCTTTTTACCATTCACTGGACTACCTTCTCTGGATTCTCTCTCCTTTCAAATACTTTATACTCCAAATGACTTCTCCTCCCATCCTCTCACACCCAGTATAGGTGACTCTGAGGCAGACATTAGAAGAAATTCACTTGGACTTGTAATTATTGAATGCTTACCAGGTTCCAGAGCTGAGTTTTAGCTCACTTTGCTGTTCTACATTCTTTGAAGACTCGGGTTCAATCCCCAGCACCGCAAAAAGGGGGGAAAGACATGGCAATCCACTCCTGAAACAATCCTGAAACAATCAGCCATTCAAAACCCTATGAAACTCTCTGAGTCAGACCTGACTCGATGACACCTAACAACAACAACAACAACAACCAGGTGCCATGTACAGTGTTAGAATTGAGTGGAAGGAAAACAACTCAGCTATAACCATACTCTTGTTATAGCTATATACGAGGACTGTTTAAGAAGTGCTTGGAAGGTGGTTGGGGATATAGCTCAGAAGTAGGGCCCTTGTGTAGCATGCAGAAGACCCCAGGTTTGGACCCCAGCACTCCTCCCCCCCAAAAAATAGAAGAAAGAAGTGGTTGGAAGGGCTGGACATATAGATCAGTGGTAGAACACTTGCTTGCCATATACAAGGCCTGCTAAATCTGTATCTATATAGATATATAGAAAGGAAGAAAGAAAAGAGAGAGAGAAGAAAGAAAGGAAGAAAGAAAGAAAGGAAGAGAGAAAGAGGAAGGAAGGAAGGAAAGAAAGAAAGAGAAAGAAAGAAAGAAAGAAAGAAAGAGAAAGAGAAAGAGAAAGAGAAAGAAAGAGTGGTTGAGGCACAGCGTGTTGTAATGGGCTCTCTCGGGAAGGGAATTCTTGACTGTTTCTAAAAAATGAAAGCAAAATGATCATTTGGATTCCAGAAACATCTCCTGAATTCATACTACATTTTCGGTTTAATGTTGGACCCTTTGTGTTATTGTATTGGTTTTATTCCTGAAGTTTTCACACCAAAGGTGTAATAGGTTTGGGGCCACCAGTCTGCCTTTGTTTTGTATAATATTGCTATAGTTTGGATCTTGAATGTCCCCCAGAAGCCCATGTATTAAAGGCATGGTCTTGAGGGGGGTTCTGTTGGGAGGTTGTGGGTTCTAGAAAGGGGTCACTGGAGGGAAACCATTGAAGGGGATTGTGGGACCCCAGCATCTTGCTTTCTCTCTTCCTGGCTACAAGGGGAGCCATTTTACCCTGCCATGTGCTCCCAACCTGATGTTTCCCTTTATCTCTAGTCCCAGACAATTGCTAACGTACTTTCTGTCTCTAAGAATTTGCCTATTCTGAACATATACTATAAATACAATCATGTAATGCATGGCTTTTTGTGTCTGGTTTCTTCCAGGTAGCATAATATTTTCAGGAGCCATCCATATTATAGCCTGTCTGTACTTCATTTCTTTTTATAGCCAAATAACATTTCATTGTACAATAAATTCCTGATTCTCATTATTCATCATAGTTAAGTTCAATAGTCACCACCAACACTGAATTAGCAAATACTGAACTATTTATTGCTCCTAGGGAAATATAGGGTTAGGTTCTTGTGAGCCTCTGGTCACATTTTACCAATGGGTCAACATGTACCCTTGTTTTATGTGTACTTCTAGTTAAAGACATCTCACTTGATACTATTGTTGATTCAGTAACATTGAACTCCTGGCCAGGAGCACTACAAATCATGGCTGAGTGAAGCTTTTCCGACACATATATCTTTTTTTTTTTTTTTTCCTTTTCTTTTCTTTTCTT
>VMDO01034035.1:0-17382 GCA_007922755.1 Pedetes capensis | reverse complement strand
GAAATCCAAAGACGCATTGCTCTAGGAAAAGCTGTGGCAAAAGATCTCTTTAGAGTATTGAAAAGCAAAGATGTCACATTGAAGACGAAGGTGCGTCTGACTCATGCCATGGTATTTTCAGTGGCATCATATGGTTGTGAAAGCTGGACATTGAACAAGAGAGACAGAAAAAGAATTGATGCTTTTGAACTGTGGTGCTTGAGACGTCTGTTGAATATACCATGGACTGCCAAAAGAACCAACAGATCTGTCGTAGAAGAGGTACAACCAGAGTGCTCCTTGGAAGCAAAAATGGCCAAATTGCGTCTTACATATTTCGGACATGTAGTCAGGAGAGAAGGACATCATGTTTGGAAGAGTCGCAGGTCAACGGAAAAGAGGAAAACCCTCCACCAGATGGATTAACACAGTGTCTGCAACAATGGGCTTAAACATAAATAAGATGGTTTGCCTGGCACAGAATCAGCAAGTGTTTCGATCTGCTGTACATAGGGTCGCTATGAGTTGGACTCAACTCGATGGCACCTAACAACAACAACAGCAACAACAAAAATTTGCAAATATACTATAGTGAAATGTTTATTCATGAAATAAAAATTACAGAAAAATTATATTTTAAATAATTAAATATATAATTAACAATCACCTTTCCTATAAATATTTAAAAATGGGTTAAAGTCAGTCAGGCACTGTGGTATACATTTGTAATCCCAGCTACTAGGGAAGCTGAGGCAAGAGGATCATGAGTTCAAGGTCAGAGGCCCCCTGTTAAAATTCAAGAGAACATGTCTCAAAATAAAACATAAAAAATGGGGCTGGAGATACAGCTCCGTGATGAAGCATTTGCCTAGCAAGAATGACACCTTGGATTCAACCTCCAGTACTGAAAAAAGAGAAAGAGATAAAGTCAACATTGGCCAGAACCAAAGCATTACGACTTTGAGTCAACTACACAACTATTCATCTTGCAGCTCTGTCTACAAATGGAACAATAGTGATAAACTTTCTTGCTATTATTTTTGGTTCTCTGCTTTCATGGTACTTGAAAGCACTTTGCTTCTCTGATCCTTACAGGGTTAAGCATGGTTATATGTTTTACTTTGACTAATGGAATGCATGTAGAAGTGACAAGTGTTGCTTCTAATCAGAATCAGTTACTGGTACTGAAATTTTCTTCCTTTACTTCTGCAATCTTGAGAGTGTATACTGACATAGAAGGGCTATACCTTATGATCACATTGAGCATAGCTGACTTAGTGAGTCATCCACTCCTACAGAAGATTTTGCATGAAGTAGAAATAAATTATCACTTTTAAACCACTGAGATGTCTGGAGTTTCTTGTTACTGAACAATAACCTGTTTTTTCCTAACTATGCCTGTTGGTACTTAAGAAGTAAGAGGATTAACATTTATTGAGTGATCCTAGTACAATATAAGAGCTTTTGAAATGTTAGTCAATTTCTCTTCATAAATAATCCATACCTAGGTTGGTGTGATACCTATTTTCCAAATGATTGTCAGAAACACTATGTCACATGGGCCATGCATCAATTGCTATAGCATAATCTTCAACTCCATTCTGATGATCTCCATCAGTGGAGTGGATATTAGAATGTCATGCTTTGTAATATATAATAGATTGCCTATATGATCAAGGACTATCCTTTTCTCCTGTGATTCTTTATCTGATCTAAATTTGCAAAAGAGAGATTAATCTCCAAAGAAATATGTAAGAGCAGTCTATACTCTCATCTTCATATTTATTGTTACTTCATAATAAATGGGAATAAATAAGAAATAATTGATTTAGAAAAACATGCGTGTGCATGCAAATCCCACTTCTTGGATCAGTTAATATTCTCACTTATCCAACTCACATTTATAGAAAGGATGGTAAACTATATTGGTTAGGCAGTCGCTTCTGGGCTGAGAACAGCTACTTACCAACTTTATGACTATAGGTAAGCTTTCCTACTTCCTTATGTTTTGATTTCTTCACTTGAGAAGTGATGCTGCATAAAGGTTTTGAAAGGATTAAATACGATAAAAACTTAAAACACAGGATGACATATATTGGATATTATTATATACTCCATGAATGGAGAATAAAATGGCATAGTATATTTCTGAGTACTTACAATATGACAGTGCCATATCAGGTACTACTCCCAAGTTGAACATTATGTCTTCATGACAACTTTGAGAAATAGTTTTCTTACACTATATTATATAGTTTATATGATTTTATAGGTGAAATAGCCTGCAGTGGTAGCCCTATGGCATCCGATCCCATCAGATCTCTGAAGCTAAGCAGGGTTGGGCCTGGTTAGTACTTGGATGGGAGACCACCTGAGAATACCAGATGCTGTAGGCTTCGGAGATGGACCTGGCAACCCACTCTCAAAAATCAATCTGCCATTGAGAACCCTATGAATAGCAGAGAAGCAGTAACAATACTGTTTCACCTGTTGTATGTAGGGTCACTGAGGTAGATACTGACTCGACGGCACCTAACAACAGCAACAACATAGGTGAAATATCTTCAATTTTGAGATGGCAAGTAAGAATTTGAATTCTCCTCTACTTTACCATTTCTTGCTGTATAGTCTACTTTTTTACATTATAGTAATCCCAGTACTAGTAACAATGATGTCTAAAATATCAGCAACATACAGGCCTAGCTCATCAGGAATGTTTACTATTTTTGAGATAAGAATAAATACATTACAGTACATGATGGGTTACAATTAAAATGAAGTATTATAAGAGTATTGTAAAAGTTTTGAAGAATGAGCTTGCCTCTGACTAGAGCAGATGGTCTCATATAGAAGGAATTTAGAATTTTAGCAAGCTAAGAAAGATAGGTGGAATTTTGACAGGTGCCAAGGATGTAAGAGCATTTCTAGAAAAGGAACTTCATGGAAAAAGATTGCAAAAAATGTACAAAGCATATTAAAAATAAAACTGGGAGACTTGGTGGTATGAAAGTGTTTTCAAAGTAACTGTAATTACAATTATTCCAATGATATAATTCTTTTTTGCAGTAATGTAGTGGATTAAAATAATAAAGTTTTATCATTTCATATTTACAGTGAGAATTCCAGAGGGGCTTAGTCAGGTGGTTTTGTCTGAAGCTCTTGCATGAGATTACAGGGAAGTTGTTGGCTGGTACTGCAGTTATCTAAAATCCTGACTGGGCCTGAAAGAGGTGTGCTGAATTTGTTGACTCTCATACCTGTTATCAGGACACTTCCATCTCTTGCCACATGAACTATTTCACTAGTCCATCAGGAGGTAGAGTCTCACTGGTACATCTGAGAAACTGGCTGCCGTAGTTATCTTTGTGTTTAAAATAAAATCATGTGTCTTAAATAAGTACAAATTATCATACAAAACCAAGAATCTAAGTGAAGAATATAACTGAAAGATATTTCCAGCAAAAATATCTTGCCACAAACTTACCCAATAACATGAGATCAGAAATATAGAAAGTCTTCTCTTTCACATATCTTCTTCCCGTATAGCCTTTCTCACCAAAATTTTAAGTGAAATCTTTCTTCTGAATCATCCTAAAGAATTTGTGGTGTGAGATGCTACATTCTTATTACATCACTTTCTCAGATCCGATTTAGTTATTCATATTTTTCAACAAAAAGGCACATGTGAAAATTAGGAGTTCACCATGTTTACTGGGTACCAAATTAAACATGAGAAGTTGTGAGAACATTCACATAAGGGCTTGAAATAGAACCGGAAAAGCCAATGCTGCTTATTGGTGTCACCATGTTCTGAGAACTAACTCATTAAATTGTCCAGGTAATGAAGATGGACACTATTTGGATTTTACTACCTTTGCTTATCTTACAATTGTGAAAATAAAGTGATCTGATAGCTGTTACTTTATAGATTATTGTATACCAATCCCAGTTTTAGTTAAACTCTGGAATCATAACTATTTCTCACTGCTCTACTGGTCTCTCACTTTTATTGGTCCCAAGTTTAATCAAATGAACTGCTGAAAGTTAAATCCTGAACTAGCTCATTTGCTGAACAATGAACTCAAAACAAGCCTAGGGCAGCAAACAGGGTTTTAATTGCTTACTGCTATTTCTCTAGTGCCTTGCCCTGTAGGTGATGTTGTGACAAGTGGTCTCACTGAATTCAGAATTGTGGGACAATGTTCTTAAACACAAATGGTAACCACCTGCGACCTTGATGTTGCTGGCATGTCATTCCTTAGTTTAGGTAATACTACTTAACACAGTCACCTGAAGTTATTAAGAGATTATAGACTGCTTTCACTTCAGAGAGCTCTTGAAAAGGCATGGTGGGGGGAATAATCACATTATTCTTGCCATTATTAAGCACTTATTGAATGCCACCAGAGGGCTAGATATTACAAGAGAGTATCCATTTTGCACACATTAGGAAATGCATATGCCTTTTACTTTGAAAACATATTAACACCATTGCTCTTTCTGTCACTTTTACTTTCATTTCCTGTAGAATCTTTTGGGAAGTCTTAGGTAGTAAGGACTCATTTGGATTGTTTTTAGAGAATGAACTTTTATCCTCCTTGTGAGTTTATTCCAGTTGGGAAATACATCTATTCGCAGAAATGATCTCCTTCCTCAGCCATTTCTGGATTGTTAAAAGAGCAAAGATTCAATTCATCCCCATGCAGCTTATAGGAAGAAGAAAAGTGGCAGAGAGGGATAATGGCTTATAGTATTTGCTTCTGTTTGGCCTCTAAAGCAGTTAATATTTCAAGGGACCTATCATGGATCCCATGACATTCCAGGCCACTTTATATAAAATTCCTATGTAATATTCATATTGCCCAGCAAGGTGGGAAAATGCCTTTATGCTGTATAAAATGAATCTGAGCTGCAGAGAAATCTACAAATTTTCTCTTGGCTTCAAAAGCAGTACATTGGAGGCAATTTGAATCACATACTATCTAGCTATTTCCACTTTACCAATTTGATAGAAATATAGAAAAAGGAAAAAATACAACAGCAATAATTAAAGAAATTTCTACCTATAATTTTAATATTAAAGACAATGTATGAATATCATCTGAATTTTTAAAAGTTTAAAATTGGAATTGTTTATTTCTTTAAGAGTGTTGAAATCTTAGAAAACAAGGCAAACATTCTGACTCATGGAAAAGAAACATGATTGTACTTATATTTTACTGAGATAGGCTTCACTATCTGATGCTATATTGCTTGTTACATCAACGTTTTAAACGTATACACACAAAGCCTAATTGTTTCTGATGCTAATATAATTTGCACTTTAAAATAATATCTTTTTTCCTACTTTTTATGCTTAAAAGTTTACAATTAAAATAATTTTAAAGGACAAAAATAATCTCTCAAGCACAATAGTCATTCTTGCTTTTAAATATATACTTATAATAGTGGTCTCAATATTTTTACAACTCAGAATGGTAGTTTGTCCACATTTTAATACTTCTGTGTTTGACATATTATAGTTCACATGTATTTTGCAGTCGCTAGTTTTTAGAATAATTTATTTCGCTATACAACCTATAAATAAGTATCATGCTAAAACTTATTTTACTATTATTTTACATTTAAATGTATTGTTCTGCAATTACAGATATTATTAAATGAATATTTAGATCAGTTGGTAGAGCACTGCGCTGCAGTCTCTGAGGTCCGGAATTCAATTCCCAGCACCACAAAAATGGGAGAAGGGCCTGGCAATCCACTCCTAAGGCAATCCGGAAACAGTCAGCCATTGAAAACCCATTGAGGGCCGCTATGAGTTGGATACTGACTTGACAGCACCTAACAACAATATATTTCTAGGAATAGATATGATATAAGAATATTCTATATACATTATATTTAATAAAATTGTTGTTTTAAATATAAAATTAACACATTCAAAGCCAAATATTCTTGAAAACATTGAAAAATATCCAAGAAGAAAAAAAATTAAATTGTTGTAATATATCCTGATGTTTTACCTCCAGCATTCTTTTCTACTTTTAACTCTACCTAACTGGGGATAGGGAGGTACAATTTTTTCCCCAATGCATATATTTCAGAAAGGGCTTAACTCTCAGCTACAAGGGCAGAACACGTTTCCCAGATCTAACACATCAGCTCAGATTTAGGAACATAGTCCCTAAAACATTCTGATGAGTTCCAGGGCAGGAACTAGTGGTTTAAGCAAAGTGACTCCTGGAACACATGTAGAAGCTAGTGGAAAGAGATGTTTTTTTCTATTTCTTTATCCTTGTATTTGATCACAATAAAACAAAAGCTTGAAGGTACCAGAAGCTACAATGTATAAATTAAGCATAAAAACAAAACAAAACACCAGAACAAACAAAATAACCAATGTAGCAAAAACATAGCTGAATAATGGTGAGAAATGAACCCTTTCTCACATTGAACCCCCTGACCAACCTTTCCTAAAAAGCAGACTTATCTCTGGATGTTTTAGTTATATGATCCAATTAAATATTATTTCTGGATAAGTCCTTTGGACTTGAGTTCAGTCACATAGAATTCTGATAAATATATACTTTATTTCACTATCAAAAATTCATTATTAGCACCTTAGAGCATATACTGTCAATCTTTTTTCCAATAAATATGTCTATATCATGCCATATATATATGTATATGTATATAAAATACTGCTTAGTATTTTAAATAGAAATAAATCATGAACTTTTTACAGTACCATTAAATATTACTCACTGAATAATTAAAATCTTTTGCAAAAGATTAAAATATTTACATGTTTTTATTAAGAACAGGGTCTAGATTTTCTACAATTTGGATAACCAACTTTCTATTATTATATTATCTATGATAACAATGCATCTAAACTATTATAAAATTATGATGAACACATACATGTCCATTTTTTATTATTCCTTATAATTCAGACTTCCAAAAGTAAATTTATATATTCAAAATGTGTGAATATTTTTAAAATACAAATTACTCTGCATTCTAAATTTTGCTTTGAAATCTTTCACAGGTTATTAATATTGTCAACCCTGCCTTCATTTCCTCAATATATGTTCATATTTTTGTTTTATATTTCTAAACAATTTTATTTTTAGTAACTTTCCTCTAATCAGCAGAGTTGGATTTTATTTATTCCCTAATTTGAGACTCTTCATCTTTTCAGAAAAGAATAGAATTCATTTTTATATTGTTATAAAGAATACACTTAGTTTTATTTTTATCATCTTGTTTTACTGGCTACCCAATTTTGTGTTCTTACATATTTCTGGCTTCATTTTTTCCCCATGTTTTCTATATTTGCTACAAAAACTTTGGGTTCTTTCTCGTCCTTAAGCTATTTCTTTGGAAAGCATTCCTCCTGCTTTAAATTCTAGTAGAGAAGACTTGTAGGCTTAAAGAAAATCATCATACAAAAATTTTTTGTTACTGTTAATATAAATGGTAAGAAAAACCTTTCCAATTTTAGCTTTCAGAAATTCAGGCAATTAAACCCTGTTTGCTTACCTTTTAACCTCAGTCTTGTGTTTCTTATTGATATACACTATATTTTATCCTCTCATTCATTTTTAAATTATCATTATATATATAATTTTCTAGAAATTATTTATTATACCTTGATTAGATTTTAATTGTTTTGTAAGCACATGTACAAGTTACTTAGAAATTTCTATTTCTTTCATAATTGTTTCTAGGTTTTTCAAACATGTTTTTAATTTGTATTTGTGTTTGCATTTACTTTTTCCTTAAAGTACATATTTAGTTATGTAAGTGATATATTTTCTGTATTTGGAAGTCGAACATAACTGACTTTCATAAATAAAGTATTGATAGATTATGATCTTTTATTTTAGTTAAATTTTACAGACACTGATTTACTATTTTCTGTTAGGCAAAACTCTTTCTTTTTCTTTTTCTTTTTCTTTTTGTTTTCAGTACTGAGAGATTGAACCCAGGGCCTCACATATACTTCTTTTAAGCCCCTTACTGCTGAGCTGCACCCACAGCCCTTTTTACTATTTATTTTTTGGTTGGAGGCTACCTCTGGCTCAAACTTGAGATCCTCCAGCCTCAGCCTCTCAAGCCACTGGGATTACAGGCATGTGCCTTCATACTTGGCTTCTTGTTCTATTTTTTTAAATAGCTATTCCACTTTTACATTAGCTGCTTGACGATATTCTAATTTATTTTTTAATTTAAAACATATCATTAAGTTTTGTTATACTATTTCTCACTTGTTTATCACTTTTTTGGTAACCAACCATGGACTCAGGTCTATGTGTTCTGTGTCTTCCTCAGGAGTGCTATTAAACACATTTGAGTTTTTGCTGGTTGTTGTTAGGCATTATTTACTCTGACAGTTACCGTTCTTTTGTCCTTCTCTTTTAGATTCTGAAAGAATATTTTGCTTATTCTCTAACTCACTGACTCAGTTTTCTTCAATACTCATATTTTTATTTTAGTGTCATACAAAGTCTACTACCACTTCATCTATCTCTGTAAGTTGCTTCTTTAATAAGTACAGAAAGGAGATGATGCAAATTGACAAACATGATTTATATGCAACAAATTCTATTTCAAAATTTGTTCTTTCCTATATTTTAAGTACTATATTTGTTTACTACTTTTATATTATTATTTCCTTCTAAATGATATTATTTTCTATTTTAGTCACTCATCCTGAACGGAAATTAAATCTATCATGATATGTAATTTGCACAAAAATGATGTAGATATATATCCTTCCATTGATATCTTCATCAATCAATTCTGTGACACTAGAATTCTCATCTCACCTGTGAGGTTCCATAGATAGATGATAAGTTTTCTTGTTACTTTTAATTCATTTAGTAGCATAAAAAAGGCATATATAAATTACAGATGTTGTTTGGACTATAATGCAACTTTCATTTTGGGACCATTTTTAGCAACCAGTTTTCTATGTTGACATTCATTCAAGTAGATAGGTCCTGACTCCTCACTTATTCTTTTATAGATGAGTTAGAAGGGTACATATCATGCCAAGAATTGAATTTATAAATCACAGAAATTTATAAATCAAAGAAAATGAACAGCACAGAAAACCAAAGCAATCACTGACTTTGTGTTTATTATGGCTATATTTTAATAACTGCAACTGCCTCTAAAAGTTGTATCAAATAATGTCAAATTAGTGATATTAATATTTATATGAATTTATTTTGTTTCAATTGGCAAGTAAAAATTATATTGTACAAAGTAAAGCTTTTCTTGTAGTTTTGGGGCTGGTCCAGAGTCACATGGATGCTAGGTACATTTTACCTCAAAGCCACAGCCCTAGTCCCTTTTGTTTTTACTTTGAGACATGGTCTCACTAGGTTGTAGTGGCTGCCTCTGACCTTCAAACTGTGATTCTCCTGCCTTGGCCTTTTGAGTCACTGGAATTACAGGCATGTATCAGAGTGTTGGGCTTCAAAATCAAGTTTTAACTTGTATATACACTCACTTTGTGGAATAGATAAATCAATCTATTTGATTTATGCATTAACTTTCATGTCTATACCCACACCACCCTTGTATCCAATCCTGTCTTATCTCAGAAGATAAGTAGTGTTGGACCTGGTTTGTCCTTGGATGGGAGACCACCTGGGTATATCGGGTACTATAGGCTTGGGAGAAAGACCTGGCAGCCCACTTATGAAACAATCAGCTATCAAAAACCCAGTGAATAGCAGAGAATCACTGACATAGTGCCAGTCATGGCAGAGTGTCGGGTAGTGTTTTCATTCTGTTGTACATAGGGTCACTATGAGTCAGATTCAACCCAAAGGCACCTAACAACAACATCAATTAACTTACATACTTTTTTAGTGAGAACACATAAAATGTACTCTCTTAGAAATTATCAAGTATTTGTAAATTTTTATTAACTTTTATTTCATAATGATATAAAATATTGTTAGGTTCCATCAAGTCGGGTCCAACTCATAGCAACCCTATATACAACAGAGCAAAACACTCCCAGACACAGTGCTATGCACATGATCTTCCTTATGTTTAGACCCATTGTTGCAACCACTGTGTCAATCCATCTACTTGGAGGTCTTCCTTTCATTCATTGACCTATAAATCTCTAAAACATGATGGCCTTCTCCAGAGATTGATCCCTCCTGAAAAGGTGCTGATTATGGATCAGACTATCAACTACAGGTTTAATCTAAAGCTGAAGAAAACTAAAACAAGTGTACAAGAGCCAAGATATGACTTTGAGTATATCCCACTTGAGTTCAGAGACCATATCAAGAACACATTTGATGTGTTAGAAACTAATGATTGAAGACCAGACAAGTTGTGGCATGACATCAAAGACATTATTCATGAAGATAGCAAAAGGTTATTAAAAAGACAGGAAAAAAGAAAGGCCAAATTACGTTTCAAAAGAGACTCTGAAACTTGCCCTTGAATGTTGAGCAGCTAAAGAAAAAGAATACATGACAAAGTTAAAAAACTAAACAGAAGATTTCAGAGGGTAGCTCAAGCAGACAAAATCAAATATTATAAGGACATATGCAAAGATTTGGAGCTATAAAACCAAAATGGAAAAATATGCTCTGTTTTTCTCAAACTTAAAGGATGGAAGAAAAGTTCAACCTTTGAGTGGCAATAGTGAAATAAAGGATTCTATAGGGAAAATATTAAATGCTGCAGGAAATATCAAAAGATGATATACAACGGACTTCTTGAATTTATTCCTCCTATTTAACTGAAATTTTGTATACTTTGACCACCATCTTCCCAATCCCCATTCCTCTAGTTTCTGGTAACCAACTTTACACACTCTACTTCTACTTCTCTAAGTTTGACAGTTTTAAAGTCCACATATGAGTGAAGTCATTTAGCATTTGCCTTTCTGTGCCTGTCTTATTTCCTTTAACATAATTTCCTCAAGGTTTTTTGTGTGTTGCTGCTAATTATAGGATTTCTTTCTTTTTTAAGGATGAATAATGTTCCATTGTAAACACAAATATGTATTTTTCTCATGATGTATACATATTTACTTTATTTATGCCTTCTTCCAGCAATGTACACTTCGGGTGATTCTATATCTTGACTATTGTGAATAATGCTGTAATGAATATGGGAGTGCAGATGTCTGTTCAACATGCTGATCTCAGTTCCTTTGGATATATATACCCAGTAGTAGACTTGCTAGATCATATGGTAGATCTATTTTTAATTTTTGAGGAAACTCCATACAATGTTCCATATTGACTCTGAATTTACAATCTCACCAACAGTATATAAGTGTTCCTTTTTCTTCACAACCTTGTTAGGACTTGTTATCTTTTGATTTTTTGATTGTAGTCCTTCTAACAGATATGAAGTCATTTCTCATTTTTGTTTTGATTTGCATTTCTTGATGATAAGTGATTGACCATTTTTTCATATACTTATTGGCATCTAACAACAATAATATTGGCTATTTCTATGTCCTCTTCCCAGAAATGTCTGTTTAGATCCTTTGCTTATTTTAATGGCTTTTTTCTATTGAGTAGAATTACTGTTATATTTTCAGATGTTAACCTCTTATGAGATGTACCTCCATCCTATTTTTAAGCTACTGACACTTTATTTCTATTAACAAGTATATTTCTACTTCACAAATATAAAGAAAATACAGATCATCTGTTTCATTCTAGCCCATGGGAATTATACCAGTATATAACATCTTTTTTAATCCCACTCAGAATCCTTTCTGTAATCTAGGCAACTAATTTTCTCCATTTTCTTTTCTTCATGGAGAATGAGGAAGATGTTTGGCAAGTGACTAAATTTTGTTGTTTTCTACAAGAAGATATTTCTCTCTTACATCTATTTTTACAACCTTTACTTACTTTCCCACAAAAAGATAACTAAGCCTGTACATAAATGACCAACAAATCTATAACTAGTTAAACATGGTAACTAATCTCACTTAGTGAAGTATTGACACTTAAATTAGAACTTTTCACACAACTTACTTCTCTAAGAGTTATCTTTATCTCTTCCTAGAACCTGATTGGATCTGATGGAATGAGAAAATTAAATTTCTCTCTACTCTTGTCCTACCCTTAATGTGCAAAATGGTCTCTGGGTAGACAAGAGATTTGGGACATAACTCAAATATGCCATTTTTCTGGGCTTTATGAAATTTGAAACATATATTGATAAAGTTCAAAATAAATAAAAATTGTAAAGTAACAAAAAAGCCATATCTGTTCCTTGAGGATTTTGTAATAATCAGTTGAGATGAAGTATGTGAAAAGTTCAGCACAATTTTGGAAAGATATTCTGTATACAATAAAGATCAGCTTCTGTCTTTTCCTGCACATTCCAAATCTTTATTGCTCCTTTATTTGCTGTTGTCTCCATGATAACTTTTCTCAATGATATCATGTTTAAAATAACCTCTGCAATATCACTAGACCCAGATGTAAGTGAGAATACCAGTGAGTTTGAATTTAAAATTTTGCATACTTTCAGTTATGAGAAAATATTACCTGCATTTCAAATCCTGGAGTTTTATTTTCCAAATTTGAAACTTCTACTAGGTTTGTTGATCAATTATTAGAGTTGTTTTGAATTATACACAAATTAATTTTTCATATAAAATTTCACTTGATCATAGGATGTATGTTAGTCTCCAAATATTTTGCTGTGTGCAATTTTTGGTTGGTTCACAAATTTTAGACCTATGTTTATTCAATGGTAGTTCAGTACATGTCAATAACTAATGAATGAACCTGCTTTCCACATATGATAATTTGGGATTATTTCCTAAAGTTAATTTATGAATATTTAATCATAATTCTCAAATATTCACTTTAAAGAATGAACTAAAATCAGAAATCTATTTTATGCCAACATGTACTTTGATAAATAAAAACGGTAACATCAATTGTTCCTACTATGAGATGAAATTAATCTAAAATTAATATATTTAGTCATCACAGTTAATTTATGAAGTCAACCTGATTATTATCTCAGTGTTTAGATTTGTGTTGTTATTAGGTACCACTCAGTACGGTCTGACTCATAGTAACCCTATGTACAACAGACAAAACACTAACCAACACTGAGACATACACCACACTATGTCAATGTTTCTGTGCTATTTATAGGGTTTTCAATGGCTAATTGTTTGGGGAATATGCTTCTGGGTCCTTTTCTCAGATCTACAACACCTGATATTCTCAGGTAGTCTCCTATCCAAGGACTAGCTTGGCCTAAACCTGCTTAGTTTCTGAGATCTGATGGAATGGGATGACAGGGTGGTATGGCTATAAGTAATGTTTAGATTACGGTACTAACATAGTAGAAATCATAGATAACTTGTGTAGAGTCAGTCACATATTAGTAAGTGACAGACTTAGGATGACATACTTCTCTTATCAAACACACAAATTTCTGAGCACAAAATTTGCTCTAGCATAATGGTATAAAAACAAATTTCTCTTGAGGACATGAGGACTCTGACTCTTTACACTAATTCCTAAATTCAAGGAAGGACTGGAAACTAACATACAGTCTTGATTAAAAGGTTGAATGCAGAATAGCTTTGTTCATCAATACTTATTTAAAATCTTACTACTGACATTGAGAGATGGTAAAGTAAAAGTTTGGTGTAAACATACTCTCTCTACCTGGAATACATCAAGAGCCTTCTCTGATTAGGTAAACAAATGGAGTAATTGTGTCTATGCTGCATGGGGAAACTCATGTTTCTAGCAATTATTCCCCTGAGGAAGATAAGTTTATTTATCAATGTCTACTTGCTACACAGTTCAAATAAATCTTCTTCTAAGTGAAGCATCTGACTGTAGTCCACGACTATCAGGAAAACATGACCATTCAACTCCATCTAAGATTTATATCTTAGCTCAAAATATGCTCAAGTGCAATACACAGCCTCAAGTCTGGGCTAACAAAGTGTTGTTCTTTAATTTCACATTAAAATCAGTTATTGGGAAAGGGTGAACAACAGCACTGTTAGGGAAATTGCTGTGTATTTCAGGTTGTAAATCCTTGATGAACTCAGCTCAGTCTTCCAGTTTGAATATGAGAGCTACAATACTGTGACTCTTAACTGTCAGAGGTGCCGTACCCCCTTGAAGGTGTTTACCTGCCAAAATTTCTTTAATGTTGGAATTTCTTTAATGCTGGAGAATTCAGGAAATATAAAATATATAAATAGAGCAACTAATGCTGACTTTCTGATTATAAAAAAGAAAGAAAAGGCTATTTTCACTTTCTGGGATGACTGAAAAAAGCATTCAACTTCGTTGAGCCTAAATTTGTGGATAACTGTTGGACCTTCCCATATGGGATATATTTAAGTACTCTCTGAGTCTGTTGTATTCTGCTCTTTTTTATCTTCAGAAAAAGGAATTTCCAGCCAAAAGCTAACTTGGTGCTCTAACAAAGATTATACTGGGAATATTGGGCTGAACAAAATAAAAGTCATCCTGAGGTACCATTAATCTCGCCCTTTCTGTGCCCTCCATTTTAAATACTTCAAGTTAAAGAGTTGCAGAGCATAAAACAAAATAGCCTAAAAATTCAGAGGATTGATCCAATGATTATTCAAGGGACCTTGTCCAAAGAAAACCAGCTTTTCCTAGTTTATACCTCCCTTCTTCTATTGGGGGACTTCAAAACAATCAGCCATCAAAAACCCTATGAGTTGCTACATGTCAGACTTGACTCAACAGCACCTAACAACAACAACAACAACAACAACAACAACAACTCAACAGATTCATTTGTGAATACTAAGCAGTAGAAGAGGATGTTGACTTACACAATTGTTTCTTTCCCTCTGTTCAGCCTATAAAAATAATTCAATCTATTTTGTTCTTTTTCCTTTCATGGTCCCCAGCCTTCTTGCTTTGGGGCCAGGTGGTTTGAGTACAAATAGATATTTTGCCATCCATGTAAATATCCATTCATTTAATCTTTCAACAGACTTTTATTGTGGTGCCAAGGTAATAGAGAATAGCCAGACGTGGTGGTTTGCACCTGTAGTCCCAGCAACCTGAGAGGCAGAGGCAGGAGGATCACAGGTTCCAGGACAGAGACAGCCTGTATAATTTAACAACACTCTGTCTCAAGGTAAAAAAAAAAATTTTTAATGGGCTGGGTTGCAGCTCAGTGGTAGAGCACTTGCAAAACATATGTGATGCCTTGGGTTCATCCCTCAAGTACTACAAAAAAAGATAGAAAATATGTGATTGTTATAGTTTACTAGCTGTGTGACAATAGGTATACTACCCAATATGAGCACCTGCAACTTCATCTGTAGAATGCACCCTAGCCTATTTTTCCCTTTGTATTTTGAGACAAGATCTGTCAAAGTTACATAGGCTGTCTCTGGTCGGGAAATTGCCATTCTCCTGCCTCTGCCTCCTGAGTTGCTGGGATTGCAGGAGTTTGCCACCACATTCAGTTTGTAGATTTCTTAGTGTGTTCAGGAGTTAATTAAGAATGTACACCTTACTAAGATATTAAATTAATTCTACACATGTTGTTGTTGATAGGTGCCCTCGAGTTGTGTCCGACTCATACTGACCCTCATAGGGTTTTCAATGGCAGATTGTTTTTGGGATTGCCTTGGGAATGGGTTGCCACGTCCTTCTCCCATTTTTGTGGTGCTGGGAATTGAACTCGGGACCTTAGAGACTGCAGAGCAGCACTCTACCAACTGAGCTAAATCCCAGCCCCATTCTACACATAGGAAGGTTTTATGCATAGAAATGACAGGCTTAGAACTATATTTTCAGTAGAAGATTTTGATAGAAGCAAATCAAAAAAGGTGAATTATATATCATTTTTTTCGGTTAAATATGCCAGAGTGATGCTATACATTCACTAATACACAGTGGGGTCAGAGTCTTGATTAATGCACAGGCAAGGAGAGCTAATGATGATGGTGAGTTATTGCTATTTTAAATTTGAACAACTTGCCACAGAAAGTGTTTTTCAAATATTTCATCAATACATCTTCATGGCAAGGGAAATTTAATGCATAATCTCAGAGGGACTGCTATAAGGAAAAAATAAAATAATATGATAAAATGCCCAACCCATAGGAGTTGTTTGTCCTGTTATCAGTCTTATGTCTTTGTTAAAGTAATCAAATACAGACACATGGACGCTGAATCACTTTCTGCCTTACTAATCTTACTGTACACCCTGTCTCTTCTTAGTTCTCTAATTTTTACACATGTATGCTTGTATGCTTTTAATTTTACTCCTGTCCTTCTATGTTGAGCTTTAGGTCTGTTTGTGTGTGTGTGTGCCTTACAGACTCCCTCACTTGATTCTCCAATCAACACCCCTTCTTGATATAATTGTTATTTTCAGCTATTGGCTTCAGTTTAGTTCCAACACAACTAAGACCTTCCACTTAGCTTACTTACAGAACAGGGTTTCAGATGTTTTTATATCCTTTCATTTGGAACTGTTTTCAGCTTGAAAACTATTAAAAATTTTGGTCCAATCCAACATTATTTTAACTACACACTAGATTAGCTGGTGTCCCAGCAGTCATAACTACCTAAGTAAGATGTGGTATTTATGCTCATAAATGCATACAGGCCGTGCAAACAAAACATAATCGGCTTAAAGTCAATTCTTTAAGTATGGACCATTTTACCATTAAGTTGTCTGCACTGATGACATATTGATATGTTAGCAATTTTACAAATACAAAAGGAAATATAGTAAAAAGTCCTAGCTTGCCTTTCAAGTGTCCATGTGGGCAGTTTTTCCAGTTCCTCCACTGTTCTTTCAGAATACTTTATACATGTCAGAGCAATCACAATAGAAACTATCTTACTTTCGATAAATTACATACAAATTTTTGTGTGTGTGTGTGTTTAACTTTATTTTTTTCCTTTATTGAATGATGATGGGGTACAGAGTAATACAGTATTGGCTTTTTCCATTATGCATCCTTTACATCACTTTTAGCAACATTTTCATCAACCCACAAAGTTTATGGAGCCTTGTGGCTAGTAGGTAGTAAAACTTAAATTTTGAAGTTTTTATTAGCTTTTTTTTACATAATAACATATCTTGAAAAGTATCTTTAAATATTTTTTACAGCTATATAATTGTTCTACTTTATGTGTGCACCATCAATATAACATTTAAATTATAATTAGGTTCTGCAATGTTCAGGTAGTTGAAAAAAATGAAAGTCTAATGACACAAAAGTCCTTTGGGGTCCAAAGCCAACAGATATTATTTGAGCTGCTAATTATAGAAAAAGAAAACTTTCATTCTGTCTTCTAAACACTAGACTGAAGAAGCAGTTCTGTGGGTTTAGTGAAGTTGAAGCTTCAC
>VMDO01034034.1:0-17376 GCA_007922755.1 Pedetes capensis | reverse complement strand
TTTTTTTTTTTTTTTTTTTTTTTTTTTTTTTTTTTTTTTTTTTTTTTTTTTTTTTTTTTTTTTTTTTTTTTTTTTTTTTTTTTTTTTTTTTTTTTTTTGCGGAACTGTGGGTTGATCCCAGGTTCTCCTGCTTGCATGCTTTGCAAGTGCTGTACCACTAAGCTGCACCCTCAGTCTACTTTTTTACTTTTTTTTGAGACAGGGTCTCGCTAAATTATGCAGATTGCCTCTGGTCTCGAATTTGCGATCCTCTTGCTTCTGCCTTCCGAGTCTGGGATTACAGGCGTGTGCCATCGCGCCCAGCCAAGACTTAACTATCTTTAATTCTCTCATTATCTTTTTCATTCTGATAACTATTATTCTCTTTTCCTTCTGGTGCTGGGGATTGAACACAAGAGTTTGGGCATACAAGGCAAGTGCTCTACCACTATGCTAGATTCCCAGCCCTTTGCAGAAGGGTCTCTGACCTTGAAATCATGATTCACCTATCTCCACCTCCCAAGAACTGGGATTACAGGCATTCACTACCACATCTGGCTTGTTTTGATAATTTTATTCCCATAAAAGATATTTCTATGACTATGATATGGTAGGACCATTAATGAATGATATAATCATCTACATACGCATCTACATACGCCATGAAGTTAGTCATCCAAAATCATCCTTGGAAAAATTTGGGAGAAGTAGTTTAAACAAAGTTAGTAAAGCAACAAGAGACAAGTTATCTTTAAAGAAAGTTAGTATTAAATACATAGAATGAAGTGCAAAGTCCAAGAAACTAAGACCTTAGGTTCTAATAGGTAAAACCATTCAAAGTGTCAACTCATTGTAGTTCCATGTGAATTCATAATTCCTTTGAAGAAACCTGATACATCTTGTGAATTTAAATAACAATGACCATGTACAATCAAGTGCTAACAAGTGGCAGAGATAAGCTTCAATGCTTGTCACATGAGAGTTGGTTGGAATGGAACCAGTGGAGGGGCTGAGGTGGGGAACAATGACACCCTGATTTGGTAATATGTTTGATGAATGTCCTAATGTCTTAAGTGCATCAGGTATATAGTCCATATTTTAAAAAAACATTTCTAACAAACTGATTTCAGTATTACCACTTAAATGAAGTATTCTATGAGATAAAATATGTAATCAAAGGAATCTATAAATATTTTGCTCTGTTTCTCTTTTCTTTCCTTACCCTTTTTTTCTAAGAATTTTTAATTCAATGCTGCTGACGATAGTTATTTTGAGAGTGACTTAATACACACATATTTAAGTACCATGTGTTTTTAGAACAAATGGATATCTAAACTTATATTAGAATTTAGTTTGTGTTTTTTCTTTAATATAACAAAAGTCAAGAAAGGAAAATCACTTGAATGATTACAAGTTTGGTGATAGATGTTATTAAAGGAACTAATCATTCATAATTGCAATATTTTTAAAATGTCAAATAATATATTTTCCTTTTAAAATACTTTCTTTGAAATTTATAAACAGCTGCTATTATGGTGGGGTAGCAGCAGAGGAGGTTTTGTTCTTGCCTTTGAAAAGGAATGTTTGTAGGAAATAAAATTTGGGGGGAATAAAATATTCTTTATAGCGTACCTTGAAATAAAATGAACAATAAAGATGTGTTAATATAAACTGGCTATGCATTTATATAACTTTAAGGCAATCACAATTAATATATTACATAAAGCTACTCATCCTTAAAGCAAAATACAATAGTGTGTTATTATCATACTAATATACTTCTCTTCTAAGATAAATTTGAAACTCAGGAAAGCAAGGTTTGGAATTGGGAGAGTTAAAAAAAAAAACTGAAGCAAAAGTTGCGCCATTTAGATAATGAGATAGAAGGGTGGAGAAAAGGAACAATGCATTTAACTGCTTTTCTTTCACAGATCTTGGTTCAAATTAAGGTTAAATTCCAAAGGAGGATGTGTTTTCCCCATATGGAGTCTTAAAGGACATGCCTTTGTCTCCAACTTCCCAGAGAAGATATATGTTAACACAAACAAAGCATTTCATAATAAATTTAACTTTTATAGAGTGACTAATGCCCTGTGAAGATAAGGCAGACTCTCAGTCACCTGTGCTTAATCCAAGCAGAAGAAATGATGCCAAGGGCACACACAAACTTTATTCTTTTGGGAAGGGTGGCAGCAACTTGGTAGGAAGCAGAAAGGGTCTTGCTTTTTAAAGTCTCCTTGGAATGACTCTCCTTTTCTCACTGTGGACACAGTTTAGCATTTATGTACTTTGGAAGGACAAAGAGGTGAGGTAAGCCTGCCAAAATTTGAACCTGTTTCTGGGAATCTGTTAGTAGGTCAACTGTGTAAATTAGAGAGCAGTGGCAGATACTAGAAATTTGGGAGTTTGCCTATAAGTCAATGTATTAAAGCCTAAATATTGTTTCTTCTAGATATCAGATGATGAGACATGATGTCAGGATGCAGCTTTATGAATATATGAAAAAAGTGAAGGAAAAAAATCATTGAGAATATAACCCTTGATCGCATATGATTTTCATTACATATTAATTAAAATTCCTACTTTTTTCTTTTCTTCTTTAGTTCATACTGTTCTGGAAAATATGTAAGGTGATGAGTGTGTAAGCAAAACTGATTTAACAGTTGCATAGTGGATATAGCAAATGACTTGTTACTTTGTACCCCACTAACATTTATAAATAAAATTAATTTTAAAATGCCATAGAATATACTATTACTCAATCCTACCAGGCTTGGGTGGGAATTGGGGGCAAGGGGTGGGCAACACGGAAAGAGACAATTCTTTCCTACTAGAAAGAAATAGTCTACAGTTAACAGAAAAAGCGATCTTTAAAATTGTACTTGAGGTTTTGTTAACAATAATAACTTATTAATTTAGCATCTCCTAAGAAAGACAAATAGCTTATGTATGTAAATAGTGCTTTTCTTTTCCTTTGTTATTTTATTTTTACATTATTATTTATTAACTAGAGGCCTTATCCTTAAGTCCTTAATCTACCAAAATGTCTCTGAATTTTTGGCTAGGTAAATCCACTCACTGAACATATACATCCCTTTTCCATGTGCAAATCCTACTGACGTCAACTACTGACGTTAAAAGGTCAAATTTAGTTCTCTGGCATGTGAAGAAGGAATTCCTTATTGAGAGAGGACAACAAAAATCTATTTTTGTTACATATATTAAGCACATCTGACTATATATTATATAACACTTGATGTATTTTTATATTTATAAATTCATTCTTGATGAAAGGCTTAGGAAATCTATTTAAAATTTAAATAAAATAGCAATCTACCCTCTTCACTCACAAAAAAGGAGATATCAACATAGAATAAACTTGATTTTAAGTTGTTTTTTGAGAACTTTTGAAACATTTCTTTAGTTTATCAATCTGAAGTTCACTAATACTGACTCTAGACAAAATTAAGCTACTCCAAGCTAGTCCATCCTTCTTGTGTCTTAGAGTGCCAAATTTCCTTCTTGTGCTCTGAATTAAAAAAAAATTAAATGTCTTCTAGCTTGTTATGTTAGTCAGTGACAAACAGAAGAGAACTTTTCGGACTCTAAATTGCTAAACAAGGGTAACAAGATTTCTCAGGCTTTGTAATACCACATCCAAATTTCAAAAATTAATTAACTTTTTGGATAGGAACACCACAAGGGGGCAGGTGAATCCAGGCTAGGTCCTAGGTAAGAGGGTCTTAGTACTAAGGATTTTGGTCAAAAGAGAGGGAAAGATGAATTGAGAATTAGAAACACCTCTAAAGATAGCATTTCTTCTGGATCGAATGAAATTTTACTTATAATATCTCCAAAGACATTAATTACATGAAGAATATAAATGAAAGCCACCAAGGCCAATGTAAATAGTCATGCAATGAAAGTGTTTACTATGTTTAAGAAGTCCAATTTGATGGTTTTACCAGAAGAGAAAGTCTATATATAAGAAGAAATCCAAAATTTACTACACAGTAATCAGGGTGTGCTTTGAAAACAATAATGCCAGATAAAGTGTCAAATAATTGAAAAAAAATGAAAAGATATCATTGCTTCAACGTAATCTTAATAATGAATAATTTCATAAGAGAAACATAAATTTTGAATAGAGCTATAACAGTTTTTTTCCTATACAAAAATTGAGCAATTAACTTCAAACACTTTAGGAATGCAAAACTTCTGCTGAAAAAGATTACCTAGAGATTATGTTTTGATTTTTATTACAACTTAAACTTAATCTGCTAACAGGAGGCCAAAATTGATATTTAAAAATTATTCTTAAGCAAATATTTTTAAGTTGATACCAGATAGCCTCTGTAAGAATGTCAATGATAATATCTTCTATGGCCAACATATGCACATACATTCTGTGTTAAGCAGCTAGAACTCCATTTGGCAAAGCTGGAAATTATTGTCACTCTCCCTTTTATATCTCCCTAAGGAAATATATTTAATGATTTGATACAGGTAGATAGTACATTATTTTTCCCCTTATATTTTAACAATATATAATGCACAGTATAGTATGTGAAGTATACAAATTTTGCCTCCTATTGGTGGTTTTCATTTAGTTCCTTATATCAGAATGTTTAAAATGAATTTTTAGGTAGCTTCTCTTATTTATAATGAAGTTAACTTTTTAGGTCCCTTCAATAATTTTCTGTAGTAACAACACAGAAGTCACTTCTTTCATTGTAAATCTATTGATTGATAAGGCCATCTCTTAACAGACTTTAGGGCAAGTCAGTTTGTAGAACAGGAGACTCCAGATTGAGTGTTTTTTTCTATTACACTATGAAATATTTTGGTTTTGTGTTACCATAGGATTTAACACTAACCGAACTATTAATCATATTTTTAAAGCAAAGCTCTGGATTTAACGTGAATGCCTATTCTTATGTCACCCTAACAAAGGTTATTTCTCTTAAATCCACACATTCTTCCCTTTCTGTAGCTATATGTGCATGTAAATACATACATGTGTACATAATATACACTCATACATATAAATCATACACACATACGTACATGATGCAGTCCATCGGTCATATTTTAGGGTATTCGTTCTCTTCTTTTCATTCTGAGAATTAGCCTTCTCTTCCTTGTCTTTCTTAAGCCCAAGTAATTGTATATGCTTTACTACCTAAAGAATATAGAAGAAGATTCTGCAACGCTTGAAATAACAATGCCTTGAGTTGTCAATGTGAAAAGAAAGTTGGGTGCCTTTTAAAAGCTGACCAGTCCAGGGTTATTTGCACATAGTAGACATTCAATAAATATTTGTTGATTTGATTTATTCTAAGGTAAAGAACTGAGTAACAACTCTTTTTTGTCTTCACTAATGTGCTATGGTTGAGCCTATGTACAAATGCAGCTATGAGTAAATATTAATGGTCATGGTCACTGAAGATGTTTTAGACAGAAAAAATCTAGATCTAAAGGCTGTTAGGAATAGCAGTGATTGGAAACATGCTTAATAAAATTAAATACTTATAAAATAACAGATGGAAAACACCATAAAATAACGTCTCACTAAAGATCATTCTTTTAAATTATTTGGAAACAAAGTGGCTATTTTACGGTTTTAAATCACTTAATGGCATGTTGAGGGGTTACATTTTTTAGTCCATATACTAAGGAAATGATCTTTTTATTTAAAAATAAAGTATTTTAATTATAAAATTTACTAAGCATATATAAGACACATGATGTTTTTTTCAGTATGTTCTCTCTTGCAATAGTCACAAAAATGTTTGTGTATGGCTTTAGTGATAATTTAGAGACCTTGAACATAAGTGAATGAGAATTTTTTCCCTATTTTCAAGTAATGTATAACTTTTAAGGAGTTAAAATGTAGGTACACTCATTCCTATTATTGAAAAGATATATCTGATTTATTTCCTTTTCTGGATCACCAACAGTAAAAACTATTTCTGAGCTTTCAACATGTTAAATTTTGGCTCACAGGGAATTTACAACAGCAAGGTTTATGATAAAATCTGTCAAAACATTAACCACGATGGCACAAATTTCAGTTCTTAGCAGCAGATCAGCAGGAAGTATGACTGACAAAGTGAAGAGCTAAGAGATGGATACACTTTTGTACTTTGAGCTCTGAAAATGTTTGATGATGTATATTATAAAATTCTTCAACTCTTCTGTTCTCATTTTATGCAAATGTGAAAGTTCTAACAGAGAACTATGGGTTTAAATAGGTGGATTTGAAGAAATGAGAAATTCTAGAATTAAAGATAAAATTCTAAGTAAAAAATATTAGCAAACTTTAGATGCTCAAGACAAAAGCGAAAAATCTATAGCATTTTCATTTCTTGTAAGACCAATTTTAAGAAAAATTAACCATGAATATGGCTAGTGTCTTAACATTTTTGCTACTTTAAGACAAATATAATTTATTTGGTCATGTGCCAGAACTTGAGAAATACTCATTAAGATACTTTTAATTTTTCAACATGGTAAACAATGCTGGTATTTCCAGTATGCTGTTCCTTGATGATGTAATGTAAAGAAGCAGTATTCCTAGAAAATTACAAACAAAATACTCTCATTGAAGGTGAATCACTCTGTCAGCAGTCAATTATAATCCAGGTAGTTAATTCCATAAGGTACATACCAGAAACAATTTCAGAGAAGGATATACTATACTGAGGAATGTAATTTGGTAAGATACAGATAGGACAGACTTTAGAGAAAAAAATCTTTTTAAGGAACTTAAAGGTTTTCAGTTTGTTAATGTCATGCTCATACAAGTAAAATATAGTGAATATTCTATGCCTCAATGTTTCAGAAAGGCTTTGATACAACTGACCTATTTATTGAAGAATGGTATGCATTTCTTAAGTTTTAGAATTTTCATTCAACAAGTTACGTGATGAAAATTGGTGGGGACTGAAGTAGAGATAAAATGAAGTTAGTAAGTAAATATCAACTTTAGAAGTTATAGCTTGGTGGGTAATATTCATGAATAATTTATTTTTGCTCTTAAAAATCTTAAAAAGATGGCTTGTGTTTGGAAAGAACAATGTATAACTAGAAGGTAAAAACCTCAGGAAAGTACAACAAAGGAGGACTACTGAATTTGGAATTAAAATTTAAAGTAGGTGCATTGACACTAGAGAGCATCCAAAAACCTCATGCTGGATCATACCTGACTTGCATTCTCACTCTTCTTTTCTGAATTTCTACACACTTGGTTCAAGAAAGCAATTTAATTATTACTATTGTTCAATAAAGATTTAACTGGCTTATTTGGTGGTCTGGAAATTTTGTATAAGCTTTGTAGTCAACCATGTAACTGTGTAGTGAGACCATGTCCTCACTCTGTCATAGAGTGAAATTTCAAACTTTTGACTGCATGGGGCCACAATTAACAACTACGCAAGAAATTCTGATGTGAAAAACCAAGCTAAAGCAAAAAGCCATGCTAAAGCAAAAAACCATGATGATGATAGCAACAATAAAGTCTCACAATAACTTTTTACTTGAAATTGATTATAGTTAAAAAGTTACCATCTTCAGGTAAGCACAATGTCTGATTTGGTCATGTGCCAAGTGCTAGAAAATTTGACATAGTATTATATTTAATACCACCATTATAGGAAAGGCTATTCAATTTTAATCTTTTAATGTGATTTTAAAAGAAAGACATGTCACAGAAATGTTTAGAAAATTAACATAGTTTGAAAATGTAGATTTCATCATTGAACAAGAATGATTATTCATCAAGTATTTACCTGTGCAAAGAAATATGAATAAGACCGAATCTCTGATCTCCAGAAGCTTGCATTCTAATGGGAGATGGTACAAGAATACTGAAACAAGACAAAACTCAATAACTGCCCTAATAGAGAGCTGCAGAAAGAGCTGTAAGGCACACAGAATAGAGATTAACTCCAACTTGGTTGTGGGGGTGGGGGTAGGGAATTAGGGAATGCTTCATCTAGGAGGTGGCATATAAGTGTTCTTGAAGAATGAATTGGATTTAAGAAAGTGAAGGTAGATTTGATTGAGTAGAGGCTTAAAATGGCAAATGAATTAAGTAACGAACACACAGGGTAGGAACTGAAATGGAGGATGTGCTTGGAGGACAGGGTCTAACTTTTATTAATTTCCTTGCCATCCATAAGGAAATAAAATAATGTGGCATAAAATTTCTGTACAGGATTTAGGTGATTGGTTTTTAAAAAGTCCAACATGTCCCAGACAATTTTCCTAAAATTTATAAAATAATATCCTAAAATAATATCTGTAATATTTAAACCTTCAGCCTATAATATGTTGTTGCAGTTTTTATACAAGCAGAAACAAAGTGATTATTATTGAAGCTTTAAATAAAAAGAAACTTCAGATTTTGAAAGTTTTTCTTCACTTTTGTTTGACCTAAATAAAAGGATACAGTTGTTCTTTATAATATGATCACAGCTTAAGAAAAAGATGCAAAAAACAATTCTAATTTTGCAAAGTGACAAGACTATGATGTAATAAGACATCAGTTAGGAATTAATAATAATTTAGTACACACATTTAAGTGCACTTCTCCAAAGCGATAACACTGAGATGTTTTATGTTAAATTGTTATATAATTGTTTCAAGTACACTTGAATTTTCTGCCTCATAATTATCTTTAGAATAGCTGATGAGATAGTGAAGAAATTGTCTTTTCTCTTTCAATCCCTTGACTTTCAGATTCAACACAGTATGGTTAGAAGCAAAATAAAGCTTAGACATTTTAGAGCATAACTTGTCCTTAGCAAGCCAATGTGTACATCAACTATATGGGGCTAAGAGACAATCTGTGTGATGTTATCAGGAGGATCTCCCTAACCAACAACAACAAAAAAACATTGGCACAAAAGAAAAGGGCCATGACTGGTGAATCTGGCAGTTCTTACCTTTTAAGCTCTATGTAATTTGGGTTCTGTACTTTAGCCAAGTTCCTAAATTTTCAAACAGGTACACATTTTGAGGTTTCTGCTATAGGAGATGTGATTCTTGGAATGGAAGTCACTTCTTAATTTCAGCTTTTGTAGATGTACCTTGGTTTATTTCTTTATTTTTCATATTTATTATGAAGTCTCTTTTTTTAGAGGGCAGTTTGACTAGGCAGGCAAGAGCACTTAAGTGGCACAAAGACATATAAATCATATAGTTTAAATAATGAAATCAGAAATGTTGATTGTTGCTGTTTTCTAAGTCCTGCCTTACTGGAGCCAGTGTGAAAAGTTCGTTAGCCAGAGCTTAACAACACAATGGCTGAAGGAATGGAGTTACCACACAAGTGTTTAAATTCCATGCCGGATCCCTAGCTACAACAGAGAAGAAAGTTCCTACAACAAAAAGAGAGTTGCAAGGTCTGAACTTGTGTGCCACAGATACCTCTTACTCATCACCAGGCAGCTCTTATTCAGGGCAGTTAGGCCCTCCCAAGCAACATGGTTAATTGAATAAGGACTCTAAACATTTTGGCTGCAGATAAACCAAAGTGGCACATGGCTCACCATTCAAACATTTCATTTTAGGCAGCTGTTAGTTTTCTTGCCCAGGCTAATATGAATTATTCAATCATTTTCTTTGCTTTAATGAAAAAGCAAAGCTTGTAATTATTAGTGGAGACAGAGTTGCAGTAATGGGTTCTTGGAACCATTACCATCTTGGAAGGTAAATTTATTTTCTGCTCATTTTAGTCATGTATACAAGTGATACTAAATTCAGAACTTTTTTTTAAGGTCCTTGGGGGTTCAACCCAGGGCCTTGCACATATTTTGCAAGTGTTCTACCACTGGGCTGCACCCCTAGCCCATTTTAAAATTTATTTTTAGCCAGGGTCTTGCTAAATTTTGCAGGCTGCCTCTGGCCTCAAACTCATAACTCTCCTGCCTCAGCCTCCTGAGTTGCTGGGATTATAGGCATGTGTTACTGCACCCAGCTCAGAACATTTTATTATCAGTAAGATTCTCTTTCTCTACAAAGATTTGTATGAATATATAATTCTCTCCCCCTCTCTATGTTTATATCTATAAATTTAATAACATCCATCCCTGGCTACTCTTTCCTTTGATGACCCCAGCACCTTCTGCAGTAAGGAACTAAAATATTGGCTAGAAATGACAAGCACCTTTTCAAATGCATCAATGCATACTAACTTGGCAGTTAGTAAAGAATATTTAGAGGACCAAGTCTAAGTAAAACTGGGAACTTTCAGTAGTAAGTGAAGCATAAAGGGCAGATTTTACCTCCAAAGTATTTGCCTTAGGTTAAGGGTAAATTTGAGCTTTGGTTTTTATGGCTTTCTAATGTAGCAGGCCCTGCAGCCATAGCTCTGTGGCATCCGATCCCGTCAGATTTTGGAAGCTAAGCAGGGTTGGGTCTGGTTAGTACGTGGATGGGAGACTGCTGGGAACACCAGAAGCTGTAGGTTTGGGAGAAGGACCTGGCAACCCCCTCCCAAAAATCAATCTGCCATTGAAAACCCTATGCACAGCAGAGAAGCACTGACAATAGTGTTTCCCGTTGTGTAGAGGGTCACTATGAGTCGGATACAGACTCGAAGGCACCTAACAGCACAGCAATATAGCAGGGAACAGGAGACAAATCCCAGAACCCATCCAAGGATAGAAATCTTGATTTACATTATGAAGAGAGGGCAAAAGAATATTTACCCTACAAAGTTTATAACAACAAATCAGCTCTGAGGTGCATTTTCAACTCAAATTAATATTACCTAAGTGACCCAATATGTGTAGAGCCATATCATCCTCATGTCCAATCTCCTCTGATCTTGGAAACTAAGCAGGGTCAGGCCTGTTTAGTATTTGGATGGCAGACCACCTGGGAACACCAGGCGTTGTAGGCTTGGGAGGAGGATCCAACAACCCACTCCTGAAACAATCAGCCATTGAAAATCCTATGAATAGCAGAAAAGCACTGACAATAGTGCTGGGCATGGCATAGTGTCAGGGAGTGTTTCACTCTATTGTACATAGGGTCAGTATGAGTTAGTCCTGACTCCACAGCCCCTAACAAGTGACCCAATAAAATTCAAATTAATATTTAAAAGTGATTCAAGGCTTATGCATGTTTTCAAGGAAAGCAAATGCAAAGCCTCTATGTAGGAAGCCACTTTGAACCCAGGTACTAAAGGTCTCATAGAGAAGAATTCCAGGATACATAAGCTCACATTCATGAATCACCAAACATCCAATGAAATGAGGCAACAAAAATTGAGAAGGTAGAAATCATAGCAAATTCAGAGCATAAATACTTGAGATACTAAAATGACCAGAAAATAAGTATGGAATAAGTGTGTCTTTTTTTAAAGTATATAAGGAAAATAAAGAAGTGATTGAAAATATGAGACAGAAACAAAGACTAAAAATGATAAAGGAGATTTGTTATTGTTAGATGCCATCAAGTCCAACTCATAGCGACCTCTATGTACAGTGGAATAAAACACTCCATGATTTAGGAATGAACATAATATGACCTCCAAAAATGAAAACTATAGCCAGGTGTGGTGGGGCATGCATTTAGTTCTAGAACTTGGGAGGCTGAGGTAGGAGGACTGCCATGAGTTCTAGGCCAGCCTGGGCTACATAGTGAGTTTCAGAGCAGCCAGGGCTATATGGTGAGACCATGTTTCAAAAATCCAAAAATAAAAACAAAAACAAACAAAAAAACCCCAAACCAAAACAAAACAAAGCAAACCCCAAATCCCCATAATAACAAATTAAAAACTCACTTCATTTCTGCTTTAGTCACAACAGGTTATGGTAGAACAATGCTCCTGCCAAGAACAACTAGAAAGCTGAGTAAACTACATAAAAGTATTTGTTTAAAAGTATCAGAGAGGCACTAAATAAAGACAACTAAAGCACTAAGATTCCAGAAAGGAGAGAGCAACAGAGACGTAAGCTGAGGATCTGCAGTCATTTTCTCCCTGGAGACATTTGCTGGTTCTGGGTGGATATTAGAGAACTGATTACCTGTTCTGAGAAACAGAGAAACCAGCAGAGGTTTTGGTGGTTTTCCAAGGCTCAATTGCCAGAACTAATGGCCCAAAGGGCTTGAGATGGACTTCTGATTTCCCCTTCAAGAAACCTAGTAAATTCTGTGCTGTCCTAAGTGAGAGATTACAAAAGCTAAAATGAGAATATGTAAAAGGATTCCAGTGAAGATAGCACTGAAAGCCTTACAAACTGTATCACAGAAAAAAAGGCAAGCCAGAAATAACAGAACCTTAGTTACACTGGAACCCAACTTCAAGTCAGCACAGAATTTGCCTGGAATAAGGTGACTGGCCTCACTTGATCTCCCCTGCAGAATAAAGGATAAACTCTCTCTAGAGGAAGACACAGTTATCTGGAAGTTCAGGATGTCTTATATTCAATCAAAAATTAATAGGTATGCCAAGAGAAGAAAAAGAGAATAGAAAAAGCTCACTGGTGATTCAGATATTAAAGTTCACAGACTTAGATTTTAAAGTAATTATGACTAGTATTTTCAAGGAAATAGAGGCAAAGGGGTAGAAAATCATCTTAGAAAGATGGGCATTACACGAAAGAATTGGAATGTACAAAAAAGCTAACAAGAAGTTATAGAATTGAAAAATATACAATCTGAAATTAAGAATTCAAAAGATAGTTTCACAGCAAAGGATATAATAAGGGAAATGAAAGACAAGTAGTTTAGAAAACCCAATGCTGATACATATAGCATTTAAAAATAGGATGGAAAATACAGAAGAGGGTAGAAGAGATATAATGGGAACCCAGTGAAAAGGTTAACATATATATTATATATGTTGTATGTGTGTATATATATGTATATATGGTAATTGAGGTTTCAGAACAGGAGACTGATATTGATTGAAGATTTCATAAAACTGACAAAAGGAATCAAATGAGAATTTAATTAGGTCTCTCACTCAAGCAAGAAATATACAAAGAAGACTACATCAAGGCAAAATAAAACCTTCTAAAAACAAAGCAATTGAACAATATGAAAAAAATAATCAGGGAAACAAAGATTTACCTTCAGGAAAACATGAATGACAGCTGAGTGCTTAACTGAGAAGATGGAAGCTAGACATTAACAAGGTGCCTTGTAAAAATTATAGGATTTATACCTTTGGCTATGGTAGAGCAACAGGGACTGGATTTATACGAATTCCTTAAAAAACTGTAAACACAAACCCACCAAGCAAATAAAAAACAATAGTGAAAATACAGGAAACAATGTGTTTTGGCTTTTGTACAACAGGCAGTGCATGACAGTGACTCCTGAAAGAAGGGAAGCAAACAAAGTGAGCCCTACCATTGCCCTAGGTTATGATTGCCCCAGCTTAAGGTCTGGAGAGTTTACAGAGCAGAGTGATGGGAGGGGGAACTGAAACAGAGGGTTGAACAGAGAGAGAGGGAGAGGGAGAGAAAGAGAGGGAGAGAGAGAAAGAGAAAGGTTTGAAGAGTTTCAGAGCACTCCTTGAGTCTTCTTCTGAGTACTGATCAGCACATATATGTGAGCTAACTATCAAAAACCACCAGAAAGGAGTAGGTAGAACATAAGGCTAGAAATAATTTCTGTTTTGACCAATCAGAGTAGAAATATCTCATAATCACACAGGGCATAGGGCAGTGTATTCAGGAGATTGACTTGGTTGTGGGGAGAAATCTGCCCTAGACTATTGGCTGCTTTGGCCTTGCTTAACAAAGCCTGAATAGCCTTAGAAGTATCAAACTGTTTCCAAGTAATATAACTGCATCCTCGCAAAAACCTAAAGTATTTTAAAGAAACCTACAAACATCTACCATTCAATAAGATAAAATCCACAATGTCTGGAAACTATAAAAACTGAACAAGCATGTAAAGCAAGAAATATAGTTTATTATAAGGAGAAAGAAATTAATGAAAACAGATCCAGAAATTGAAAAGATTATAAAATTATAACAAAGCAGGACATTAAAAGATATCTATTTATTTATATTCTCAAAGATAACATGAAACATGAAGAAGTTAAGGAGAAGCATGAAAAAAGTTTAAAAGACCCAATTCTAACTTTTAGAGATAAAAATTGCAATGTCTATGAAGAAAAAGGCCTGGATGAGATCAACAACACACAGGCACTGAAAAAAAATTACTAAATTTGAAGACAAAGCAAGAAAAACTATTCAAAATGAAATACAGGAAAAAAAAGAACTGAGAAAAAGTGAATGAAGCATGAAAGAACTGTGGGACAATTTTAAGTGGACTAATATATATCAGCCTGCAACTGTTCCAATCCGGTCAGATCTCAGAAGCTAAGCAGGGTCAGGTCTGGATAGTACTTGGATGGGAGACCACCTGGGAACACTAGGTGCTGTAGGCTTGGGTGAGGGACCTGGCAACTCACTCCCAAAAAACAATCAAGCATTGAAAACCCTATGAGTAGCAGAGAAGCACTGACAATAATGTTTCCCTTGTTCAATGTTGGGTTGCTATGAGTCAGACACTGACTCAATGGCACCTAACATACACATTGAGTAGTTCCAGAGGGAGAATAAAAAGTGTTTGGGGACAAAAATATTGGAAAAAATCGCTAAAAATTTCAATTAATAAAGGCTACAAAGTACACAGATCCATGAAGTTCAACAAACCACAAGCACAGAAACACCCAGAAATCTATACCACAACACATCATAATTAAATTGGTTCAAATAAGTGATGAAGGTAAAAATCTCTATAGGAGTCAAAGGATTCATTATGTACAGTGAACAAAAATAAGAATGATAGCAGAAACAAAGCAAGCCAGAGAGATATTACAGTGACATGCTTGACATATTGAAAGAAAAAAAAAAAAAAGCCTGTTATCCTAAAATTACATATCCAGAAGTAAATTTTCTTTTTCCTAGAATAAAGGGACCAAAAGAGAGATATTTCCAGATATACAAAAGCTGAGCCAACAGCCCTACAGTAGATTAAATGATAAAGATTTGTTGTTGTTGCTAGGTGTCATTGAATAGATATCTGACTCATAGCAACCCTACCTACAACAGGCGAAACACTATTGTCAGTTCTTCTCTGCTCTTCATAGGGTTTTCAGTGGAGATTTTGGGTGGGTTGCCAGGTCCTTCTTCCAAGCCTACAGCACCTGGTGTTCCCAGGTGGTTTCCCATTCAAGTACTTACCAGGCCTGACCTTGCTTAGCTTTTGAGATTTGATCTGATTGGAGAACACAGAGGTAAGGCTACAGGAGATAAAGATTTAGGTAGAAGGAAAAGGGTAACAGGTGGAAACTTGGATTTTCATAAAGAAAAGAACACTGGAAATGGTAAATACATGGGTAAATTTAAAGTAATTTCATTGTTATTTTAAAAATTATGTTAAAATAATTGTTTAAAGTAAAACCAATAACAATGTGATTGTTGTATACATTCGCAGAAGTAATGTATCATGAGGCTTTGGTGAAACAACATGGTGTTTTACAATATGGTGAGACAACTTTTTCTTTTTCAAAGTAAATCACAGTTTAGATGTTATCAGTTTATAGGCTCCTACTGTACACCACAACCCCTGTCTTCTTTGTCATGTAGCCTAAGTTTTAAATTCTAAGTTCACTACGTAGTGTTACATAGTCTCTCTATATTGGTCTTATCATTTAATAATAAAGTACCACAAAAGCAGTGTTTCTAGATTTCAATTCTTGGTTACAGCAAGCTTCCACATACACATGCCTGGATTAGTGGAGGTGCTTCGTAGTAGGCTTGAATCAACCTATTATTATTATTATTGTTATCCGTGACTTTTTTTTCATTTTTGACAGGGTCTTGCTATGTAACCCAGCTAGCCATGAAGTCACAATCCTCCTGCTTCATTGGTCTTCTGAATGTTAAGATTACAAACATACATTACCAGGTCAGGCTAAATCTATTATTTTTTAATTAAAATATGTCTAGTTTTTCAAAGCCTACAGCCATACCACTGTGACATCTGATCGGGTGGGATATTGGAAGCTAAGCAGGGTCAGACCTGGTTGGTATTTGGATGGGAGACCGTCTGGGAACACCAGATACTGTAAGCTTGGGAGAAGGACCTGGCAACCCACTCCCAAAAAACAATCAGCCATTGAAAACCCTATGAATCACAGAGAATCACTAACAATAGTGTTTTGCCTGTTGTAGGTAGAGTTGCTATGAGTTGGATGCTGACTCGATGGCACCTAACAACAATGTATTTACTAAAACTAATTCTTAATATTTTATTTCTAAAATTTAATTTTATATCTAATAGTTTTGAAAAGTTCCTAAAGTACCTAATGACTTTTGCTCATGTTGACTTTTACCTTTATTAAGGAAGTCACATACAGTTTGATGGGGAACTTAATCTTCTTTACTGCAATATATTTTATAGTGCATATCCAGTACATTGTCTTCAGGATTGTACACATATATTAGATTAAGATCCATGTATAAGGATTGCACTGAAGCATGTAGGATTTGTAATAGGGGATTTCATGTGAATAAAAAGTATATACATGCTTTACATATTTGAGTTTGTCCATCAAAATATATCTTTGTTAGTAATCAGTTAAGAAACTGGTGGCTTGCAGAGTACTGGCATATTCTGAAACTATATTAAGAAAACAAAATTTAAAAAGTATGCATATTAAGGTTTCTGCCAAGGAATATCAATACTATACAATAATACTATATAATGCTTCTCAAAAGCATGTATTTATCATTGTCAAGTTCTATTTATGAAGTCTTACATTAAAAAGTAATAACTTCAACCTTTATAAATTTAACCTAACTTACACTAAAGTACATAAGTAAAAAGAAAAGAAAGTCTTTTCAGCAAAGGCTATTCTAGTAAAAGGATTACCAAAATTTGGTAACTTGAGATCATATTCTGGAACGTATGCTACTAGTTCAAATGTGCAAGCTCCAACTTAACAAATGTTTAAAATATTTGGGTTTTTAAAACAGTGCCAAAATAAACCACATCTTTTCTAGAGATGACATATTTTGCTAAGCACAAGCAATATAAATCTTTCAACCATTTCATGTTATTTGTTTAAAAGCCTCAGAAACCACATGTATTTCCAATAAAACACGAACAAAATGCTGAAATCACTGGAGCCTAACAGTTGACTTATAAATCAATTTTTAAAAAAGACAAATGTAATTTTGTGTGTGTCTGTGTGGGTTTGTATGTAATATATGAATATATAGATAGGTTAGCTGCTAAAAAATAGTTATTATGAACACAATAATATCTGTGAAAAATATGGGTTCTATACAAATTGTATGTGAGAATATAGAATTTATTTTTCCTGGCTATTTTATCATATAATGCCTCCTTGATCATGAC
>VMDO01034033.1:12500-17375 GCA_007922755.1 Pedetes capensis | reverse complement strand
AATCTGTCCTAGAAGAAGTGCAACCAGAGTGCTCCTTGGAAGCAAGAATGGCCAGACTGCGTCTTACATATTTCGGACATGTAGTCAGGAGAGATCAATCCCTGGAGAAGGACATCATGTTTGGGAGAGTGGCAGGTCAATGCAAAAGAGGAAAACCCTCCACCAGATGGATTGACACAGTGTCTGCAACAATGGGCTTGAACATAAATAAGATCGTTTGCCTGGCACAGAATCAGGAAGTGTTTTGATCTGCTGTACATAGGGTCACTATGAGTCGGACTCAACTCCACGGCACCTAACAACAACAGTTGGCTACAGGGACTGAAGTAAAAACCACCAGCAGAGGACAGTATTTACCCATCCTCGATCAGAGCTGAGCCCACCTCCTGACTCCACTCTGCCTTTCTCTTTTCTTTTCTTTTCTTTTCTCTTCTTTTCTTTTCTTTTCTTTTCTCTTCTCTTCTTTTCTCTTTTTTCCTTTCTCTCTTTCTTTCTCCTTCCTTCTTTCCTTCCCTCTCCTCTTCCTTCTCTCTCTCCTTGTTTCTCTCTTTCTGCAGGAAATTGAACCTAGGGCCTTGTGCTTGGTCAGTAAGTGCTCCACCTATCCACAGGCTGCTCAAGACAAGGCTTTGGGATCTCGGGAATCTTGGCAAACGAGACAAACCCATCAAACCACTCTCCTATCTTCTAGCCAGGAGGTATAAATTAGCTTGTGTTGGAGTTCAAAAATGTTTTTTAAAAAATTCCCTCTTGGGGGCTGGGGATGTAGCTCAGCGGTAGAGCATTTGCTTAGCATTTGTGAGGCTCTGGGTTCTATACCCCCCACTGAAAAAGAAAAAGAAGAAGTCCCTCTTGGGAAGCAAGCTTTATTCTAGGTATATATAATCATTTCTTTGGACTCTCTGACAAAGTGAAAGGAGGTTTCCATCTGTCCAGCTGCTCAGGAAGGAGGAGCCTGGCGCACTATGCAGCAGAGGAAAATCATTTGTGCATGGAGCTTGGTACGGAGCAAGAAGCTCTCGTCCATTCCTCTCTGATGGAGGCTGGACACAGCAGGTCAGTCCTAAGGAGTGAGTGACAACTTAGAAAGTGTCCCCCAAAGCTCAGAGGGTTGGAAAGAAAGCACCTGGGAGCAAAGCTAGTTGGGGCCAGAACTGGGTGGGGAGGACAGCAGGACAGCCGCCAGTCACAATGGACTTCGCTCCAGGCTAGAAAGGGCTGCCTTAGGCATGCTGAGGTCACAGGCAGGTGAGATGGTAACTGGGACAAACTGGGCATGTCCACGCTGGACACAGCGAGGGCCACCGGGGAGGGTGGAGAAAGATGAGACACAGTTTGCCTTTGAACTTTAAGGAGTTGATACTCCAATGGTAAAGCCCTTCCAACTTGAGCCGTGACACTTTCTCTCTGGCAATCCCCCAAATGGAGCATCAAGCAAGAAATGGCAGGGTATAGGACATGAAGGCAATGAGATTCTTCTGTCTGATCAAACAAAACAAGGACAGACCAGGGGCCTACAGCCCATCCCCCAAGGATGGGGTAGGGGGTAGAGCGGTCACAGGGATATCTCAGCTCTCTCTAGGTGCTGCCTGACATTGATTTTTAGCACTCAAGGGTAGAAGGGACCCCCACACCCCATGTAAGTTAAACTCACCAGTCCGCCTCTGAGGGAAAATTGCATTAGCCCTAATTCCTCCTGAAGATTTTGAGGTCCATGTTTTTAGGTCTGAGTCAATGAAATTTACTTGTCAAAATAATGATAGCAGATTAAACATTTGGGAGATAATTTTAGAAGGTCAAAAACTAAAGGGCCAGGTTCTTCTCACCCGGGATTGTGGTTTCTATAGAAGAATCCAAGTTTTTTTTTTTTGTTTTTTTTTTTTATTATGGTATCTGTCTCCATGCAGATCCCTTTGAACTTGTTGTTAGGTGCCGGCAAGTCCTGTCCAACTCATAGTGACCCTATGTACAACAGGAGAAACACTATTGTTAGTGCTTCTCTGGTATTCATAGAGTTTTCAATGGCGGATTGATTTTCTTGGGGAGTGGGTTGCCGGGTCCTTCCTCAAGCCTACAGCACATGGTGGTCTCCCATCCAAGTACTAACCAGGCTCAACCCTGTTTATCTTCTGAGATCTGATGGGATCAGACGCCACGTAGTGCTATGGCTACAGGCCCCTTTGAACTACCTTTTGCTATTTTATCAAGGGTGACACAGCAAGCCCCATTTGGAGGAATAAAAAAACCAACAACAATCATATTTGCCCTTGACCTTGCTTCCAGTCTCCAAAACATTAACATTTGATCCACTCATGTTCTTTAAGTATTTAATAAGATGATTAGGGGAAACTGAGGACAAGAGATTCATCCACAATGGGAAATGTCTTCTTTTTTTTTTTTTTTTCAGTGTGCTCCCTTGGATAGCTGGTTTCTGGGCCTGTGGATGAGATTGCCAGGGTTGGGCTCAATGACTGAGGCACATCGGGTGCCCCTGGCTGAGGTGGGTGGGCTTGGGAGGGTGTCTGTCCAATCCATTGGATGGGTTCATTGCCCAGTGAGGGCTCTGCTAACTCATGTCCTAATCTGAATGCAGTGAATTCTGTCTGTGATTTTCCCCTTTCGTGCATCCTGGGATCCCCCTTTCCTCTTAATCATTCCACCCCCTTCTCATTCCCTGGTATCTCTGTCTCTCTCTCTCTGTAGTACTTGGGGGATGAACCCAGGGCCTTGCACATACTTTTACAAGTGCTCTACTACTGGGCTGCACCCCTAGCCCATGTTTTATTTTTCACTTTGAACCAGGGCCTCACTACATTGTGCAGGCTGCCTCTGGCCTCAAACTCCCGATCCTCCTGCCTCTGCCTCCCGAGTTCCTGGGATTACAGGTGCGCACCTCTGCACCTGGCTCCCTGGTCTCTTTTCCCAGGACAAATGTTTCAGTCACACTGTCACAGACTCTTCATCACAGACATGAGGAGTTAGCATGAGCCAGGGGTGCGTTTCTTGGCACTAACGGTCCTTCATGAAGGCAATGAGCTCAGATCTAAGATCAATGCACTTGCACGAGAGACAGGATGGACAGAGGAGACCCTGGCCCATCACACGCACGTACACATGTGACCAAAACATCTCCATAGAAAAGGATGGCAGGAGGGCAGGGGATGGGGGGATGACGACTTGAGCGGCTGAGGGCCTGGCTCAGGAGCCTTCTAAAGTCCAGTGCTGGCAGCCTTTCCAGGTGACCCCAGAGGACAGAGCCCAACAGGAGTGATGGCCATGATTCAGTGGTTTTATGCACCCGTGATCTGCCCGTGGGCAGCCAGAGGGTGGGGAGGGCAGGGTTTTGTGAGAGCCACTGCGAGTATAAAGGCATTGCATCACAGCAGGAAACTCGAGGAGAAAACCCAGGAGGCGAAGGAAACCACTGAGGGGCAAGAACCAGGACGGAGCGACAGGACAAGAGGCAGAGCGGGGGCCACGTGGGGTCCTGTGGGAAAGGTTCGGCCGTGTGTGTCCGCGCACAGGGAACTGCAACCACCCTCACTCGAGCACTTGGGGCGGCCCCTCTGCCATCCCTCAGGGCAGGAGGATCCAGTTAGGAGCTGAAAACCCTGTAGAAGAAGAGGGGCTTCGGGTCAGTATGGGAGGAGCCAGGCTGCTCTGCTTCCTTTGAGAAACTCAGGCAGTTAGGTGTGGTGGCACAAGCTCGGAATCCCAGCAGAGGCAAGAGGATCGCAAGTTCAAGGCCAGTCTTGGCTATATTGTAAGATTCTGTCTTAAAAGCCAAAACACAAATAATAATAATAAAAAAAGAAGACATGGAAGATACTATGTATGCTCTGGGCTCAGGGGCTGCTTCTCTTTCACTTGTTCTCCAGCCCTAAGAGGTTAGACAGGACCTGGTACTTAGCAGGGGCTCCTTTTCAACAAGTGAATAAATGAATGTTTGCTCACCAGCACAGTGGGCTAGGAAGGAGGACAGGAAAGAGGCTTTTGACAACCAATCCAGAATGGGGTGACCTTAAAGACAACAATATGAGCTGAGTGGACACAAAGTATACTTTCAGATAGCTGGGGTGTCTTTTTTTCTTTTGCAATATTGGGGGGTTGAACCGACGACCCTGCAATACTTTGCAAGTGCTCTATCACTGGGCTGTACCCCAAGTCCAGTTTTTATTTTTTATCTTGAGACAGGGTTTCTCTACGTTATGCAGGCTGCCCTGGCCTTGAACTTGCGATCCTCCTGTCTCTACCTCATGAGTTGCTGGGATTATAGGTGTAAGCCACAGCGCCTGATAGCTGTGTTGTCTTAAGGAAAAATCATTGAGGATACCGAGAAGAAGAAATGAGTGTGTGCTTGGTGCTACTGAAAAAGACTCTGCTGAGTTCCTACCTGCTTTAAGGGTAAGGAAAAATGGTAGGGGTCAGGGCTGGAGATCCAGCTTGGTGAGATGGCAATCAAAGTTGCTGTGGCCTGGAGTTAAGGTAAGGATTAAATAAGGAGACACCATCCTACTCTTGTGGTCCCTCAGGCTGTTTCCAGCGATTTCTAGAGGCTGTGTGAAATTGCTGAAGTCCTATCTGTTATAATTTACAGCACTGGGAAAGCCTCCATGATTTGGGGGGTCAGGGAGTTTGGGGTGGTTTTTGCTGTTAGGTGTTGTCGAGTCAGATGCGACTCATAGTGACCCTATGTACAACAGACGAAACACTACCCAACACTGTGCCATGCCAGGCACTATTGTTGGTGCTTCTCTGCTTTTCATAGGGTTTTTGATGGCTACAGCACCCAGTATTCCCAGCTGGTCTCCCATCTAAGGACTGCTTGTTGATTTTCAATGGCTGACTGTTTCAGGAGTGAACTGCTACGTCCTT
>VMDO01034033.1:0-10000 GCA_007922755.1 Pedetes capensis | reverse complement strand
TGGCTTTCAGCCTCCATTTGCCCCCCTTGGGGAGATCTTTTTGTGCAGTGTCCAACTTGTACAATCACACAGGGCAGTGCTGGCTCTTGGTTCTGGGGGCAAGAAAAGTTGGGTTAGGATGGCTTCTGTCAAGCTACCCAGAGGTCCGCTGCTTGCTATTTTGATGAGCTATAGCCTACAGCCATATTTACCATGGGCATCTGCACGCCTGGCCACCCTGTCTTCTCTCTCAACTGCAGGTGAGGCCACGTAGGACCCCTAGCCCAATCACAAGGGCACAGAAGGGAGCAGGGCTATGGTCCTGGGCTGGCCACTCACCCGCAGCCTGCTGATGAACACGCCGGCCTCTGCCTCGGAGAGTCTCCCCTGCTGCGCTATGATGCGCTGGACAGCTTTGAGGACATCGGCGGCCATGGTGACATCCCCGCAGACGTAAATGTGGCCCCCTTGTTCCTTCAGGGCTTGGTACACGGGCTCGGCCAGCTGCTCTTGTAGGATGTTCTGCACGTACTTCTGCAGGGGAGGAAGACCCGTGAGGAGGGGCTGGGCGCAGGAGGCTCCTGTCGTGCCTCAGGACACCCTGGAAGCACAGCGGGGTGTGAGGGCTTGCAGGCAGGGAGATATTTTGTGAGGCGACCCCTGGGAGCTGGATTGAGAGTCTGGGAAGATGGAAATAGGGAGGGCAGAGAGGTCAATCTGTGGGAGTGGGGCAGCTGCAGGTCAACTGCTGAGGCCCCTCCAGGAGCCCAAGTGAGGGCTTCCAAAGTCATCCTCTGGAGGGCTCACCCAGTGGCCGATGGTCACATATGCAGTGTTGACACCTGTATGTTTCTAGGCATGGGCTTGGCTCCCCCAGGTATCCCAGGCCGGTGTGTCAGAGAAGCCCAGGACGGCTGGCCAAAGACAGGAGTGAGGTGGGAGGTGTTCTGCGCGCACCTTTGCAAAGCCAGCTGCTGTGGCAATGCGCGGCTGAGAGGACGGGAGCGAGGCACATTGGGCGTCTCATGTGCTCTCCAGGGAGTTTGTTTTTAACTTGTTCAGGAAATCACCCTCAGGCGAGGCTGCTATTTCGCTGGTAAGTCAGGAACACCTGGAACCAGCTGTTATTATTTTTGCTACTGGGGAGTTGAACCCAGGGCCTCACACATACCTTTTGCAAGCACTCAAACACTGCGCTGTACTCCCAGCCTATTTTTCACTTTGTATTTTTTGAGACAGGGTCTCACTAAGGTACATAGTCTGCCTCTGGTGTTGAACTTGTGATCCTCCTGCCTCCGCCTCCCGAGTCCCTGGGATTAAAGGCATGCACCACTGCACCGAGCTTCCAGCTGTTAATACTGATGCACCCTCACTTAGCTGTCCACAGCCTCTGAACACCTGTCACCACAGAAGTCCTGATCCCTTCCCACCGAAGCATCTCCAGTCTCGTGGGCCATGTCCGTTCTGATCAGTGCTTGCCTCTTACAGGCTGTTAGATATATTTTTTAAATGTCCCTATTTTAGCATGGCACAGTGGCGCATGCCTGTCCCAGCAACTTGAGAGGCTGAGGCAGGAGGATTGAGAGTTCGAGGCCAGAGGCAGCCTGAGTAACTTAGTGACACCCTGTCTCAAAATAAAAAACAAAAAAATGGGGTAGGGGTGCAGTTCAGTGGTCAAGCACTTGCAAAGGACACACAAGGCCCCGGGTTCAACTGCTAAGTATTGCAACAAATAAATAAATAAATATGAAAATAAAAAAATAAAAATGAAAGTCTCTATTTCAAAATATTCATGTTATGGTAAAATACACATGCAATTTACCATTTTTGCCATGTTAAGGTACACAGCTCGGTGGCACTGGACACGCTCACAGTGTTGTGCAGTCATCACGCCTACTTAGTTCCAGAACTTCTTTCTCTCTCCAGACAGAAACCCGGTACCCATCAGACAGTCTCTCCTAACTTAACTTTCCACCTTCCCCAGCCCCTGGTGGCCACCTATGGGCTTCAATTTGCTTGTTCTGGAATCACATAATATGGACTATTAAGTGACACGCAGAGAAGACTCACAGAGGGTGATTCTGAGAGGGTGAAGGGTCCCAGAGATGGAGCCAGCAAGTGTGCATACGAGTGTGTACAAGTGCGCCAGGGGGTTAGGCTGGGGTTACCTTTGGTTTGTCTGGTTCCCGGGAGTAGGCTGTGTACAGCTCTCTGAAGACCCCCTTGTTCTTGGCCTGCAGGGTCTCCTCCCTGTAGATGTGATCGGTCTTGGATTGCCGGCACCCGAAGACCAGGACCATGGGGCACGGGTTCATTCCTGTGGACCGGCCAGACCATATGTCACAGACGGCTCTGATGCGTGGTCTGGGGAGCTGGGACCTCCCCTGCACGCCATGCAGACAGAAGCTCACAGTGACACGTACCCAGGTGAACACATGCACACATGCACAGACACACACCTCCTGCGGGGAGCGGGGGAAGTGTGTGCAGGCCTTGGTAGGTCTCCTTCCCCTGGGTGTCCATTCTTCCCGCTGCTCCCCAGCCTACTTTGCAACCCCCAAATCAGATCAAGCAGAGCTGAGAGCCCAGGCTGGAGTTAGACCACCTGGGTTCAAACCCCAGCTCTAGCTGACACTGAGCAACTTTACTTTCTAAGCCTCAGTCTTCTCCATGTGCAAAATGGAAGTACAGTCATCTGTTAGGATTCACGGGGGATTATTTCCAAGACTCTTCCTTGAATATCAAAATGTGCAGATACTCACATCCCTTATATAAGGTAGTGTTGCATTTGTGTATTACCTACACGCATCCTCCTGCATACTTTAAATCATGTCTAGATCCTGAGTCCCCAACCCCAGGACCAGTACCAGTCTGTGGCCTACTAGGAATAGGGCTGCACAGCAGGTGAGCGGCAGGTGAGCAAGCAAAGTTACAGCTGCTCCCCATTGCTCCCCACATCTTGTGGAAAGATTGCTTTCCATGACACAGGTCCCTGGTGCCAAAAAGGTTGGGGAATATGGATCTAGATGACTTACAATACCTGATACAATGTACATGCTATATAAATAGTTGTTACACTGTAATGTTTAGGGAGCCTACAGCCATACCAATGTGGCGCCAGATCCTGTATGGTTTTGGGTTAGGAAGCTAAGCAGGGTCCAGCCTGTTAGTCCTTGGATGGGAGACTGCCTGGGAACACCAGGGGCTGTAGGCTTGGGAGAAGGACCTGGCAACCCACTCCCAAAAAACAATCAGCATTGAAAACCCTATGAATAGCAGAGAAGCATTGACAATAGTGTTTCGCCTGTTGTACACAAGGTCGCTGTAAGTCAGATACTGACTCGATGGCACTTAACAACAACAACAACAATGCTTAGGAAATAAGATGGAAAACTTCCATACACGTTCAGTACAGACTCAGTTTTTTTCTTCCAGTATATTTGATCTCAGACTGGTTGGATCATGGATTCAGAACCTGCAGGTACGCAGCATGGCCTCACTATACTCATAGCAACTACCTCATGGGGTTATTGTGAGAAATAGGTATGAAGGATGGAAACTGGGCCTGCTACCAAGCAACTACTTTAGAAATATTAACTGTTCTGCTAGAACCACAGCTCCTTGGGGGCAGGTTTTTATTTGGTTGTTGCTATTTCCCCAATAACTACAAGAGGGTTCAGCCCTTATTAGGTGCTCAACAAATCCCTATGTGATGGGTGCCAGACTGTGGGTTCTTTCTCTTCTTTCAAAGCTGAAGTGTTGCATCTCTCCCATAGCAAGGCCTTCTCTTGAGTAACAGCTCCTAGGGTAGTCCATGAATATGTCCATTTGAGAAGGACCAATACCTACCCCTTCCCAGGATTATTGGATTTTTAGAAGGAAGTGAACTCAGCAAAGAAATGCCCTTTGGGATGGGATTACAGGATGGTAGGACAGGCTGGTAGGACAGGCTGTGTCTGCAGCCATAGCATCCTGGCATCTGATCCCATCTGATCTTAGAAGCTAAGCAGGGTCGGCCTGGTTAGTCCTTGGATGGGAGACTGCCTGGGGATACTAGGTGCTGCAGGCTAGGGAGAAGGAGCTGGCAGCCCACTCCTGAAACAATTCGCCATTGAAAACCCTATGAATAGCAGAGAAGCACTGACAATAGTGCCAGCCGTGGCACAGAGTCAGGGAGTGTTTCATTCTGTTGTCCATAGGGTCACTATGAGTCGGACCTGACTTGACAGCACCTAACAACAACAACAACAACAACAACAACAACAACAACAACAGGAAAGGCTGTGTAGAAGATTTGTTTGGATGGGCTGTTTGAACTGCACCATAAACGTCACATCTGGCCAGGTCAGTACCATACCTCCCGCCCCTTCCCAGGCAATGAAGCCATGCTGAGGCTTCTCCATCACTCTGTGGGGCTGTCAAGACACGGGGCAGAACTCAGGGTTTACCAGGCTGTACCAACCTTTGTGCTGGATGTCGAACTGCCGCTGCTGCCAGAAGCTCCGGAAGGGGGCAATGCCGGTGCCTGGGCCAACCAGGATGCAGGGGACCTGTGGGTTTCGGGGCAGGTGGAAGCTGGGGGCACTGGACAAGGAAGAGATAGAAGCTTGCTGAGCTCTGTGCCGATCCTGAGCCGTGCAGCCTGCAGTTACCCTGGTGGCCAGCTCAGAGAGACGCACCATGAGATCATCAGCCCTTCAGCTGAGCTGGGCACCCCTTTCCAGGGTGGGAGTCCATAGTGGAGAGCAGTTCCAAAAATGGGCCGTCCTGGGATCTGGCGACTGCCCCATCCCCCACTTCTCCTCGTGGCCAGGCTAAGTCACCAAGGGTAGTGGGACTGAGCTAACCTGGAGTTTCTCTACATTGGTGCTTTGCCTCTAGGGCTGGACACTCCTCTGTGGTGGGGCTGTCCTGTGCATTGCATGAGGTTGAGCAGTATCCTTGGCTTTTACCGACTACATGCCATGAACACCCAAGTTGTGACAATCCAAAATATCACTGGGCATTGTCAAGAGTCCCCATGGTGGTTAAGTGGAGAGTAAAATCACCCTGGGTTTTTTCTTGTTTTTAAAATCTATTTTTAATTTTCATCTCATCCTGGGTTGAGAACCATCAATATAACCAGCCATAAAATCTTAAATCAGCATGTTACAGGCGCCCATGCAAAAGAACTGCCTGGGGATGTTGAAAGCACCGATTCCCAGGCGATGCAGGAAGTCTGGGCCCAGGGCTCTAGTTTTTGAAACACCCCAGGAGATTCTGATGCCTGTGGTAGGGAGCTCACACTGCAAACATTCTCCCCTCTGTAGTTGAGAAAAACGGTTGGCCAAGGACAAAGTGGATGCTATCATGGGTCCACGCCCAGGTACGCTCTCAAAAACTGTGTTGGGAGGAAAAGCTCCCCTGATGGGAGTGGTGGCACTTCCCTGTCTCTGAGAGACGAGGGACAGTTTTGCAGTGCCGAGGTAGAAGGTGGATAGGATCTGTACTGGTTTATAAACTCCACAAAGGTTGAGACTGCATTTTCCATGGTAGCCCCACCATATAGCACAGGATGTGTGCCTCATGAATATTTATTACACTGGCTTCACTTTACCCAGAGGACTCGCTTAGCTGGCTTTGTGGCGCTGCCCCACGCTCTCATTTCCCTAGATAGGCATCTCTCTAGCCCCTGTTAGGAGGGCCCAGCCACTCCAACTTGACACCTCAACCAGGAGAGGGGGAGGCAGCCACGCATCTCTTTTCATCTGTCACTCACCCTCTCACGAAGCAGGGGACAACTTCGTCAGCCTGTATCCGGTTGAGCCAGGATGAGCACACTCCATGGTGAATTGGTCCTTCTCCATCTAGCAGGATAATAAGGGTTCCTCACTTTTCCACCCTGGCCGCCCAGTTCTCTCTAGCATGGAAAGCTCCCAGGCCAAGGCTAAGTTTCTGCTTTGGAATTCCTGGTCTGGACCCCTTCCCCTGACAGGTGAGAGGAACCAGGTGCGCTGAGGAGGTACAACTGCCCGGGTTGCTGGTGGGTTCAGGTTGCATTCAGATCCCGCCCACCCCAGGGCCTCAGTCAAGGTGCTCTGAGTGTCTTGTGGGGATCTTTGTCTCAGAACTCACAACACTGTGTTTTTTTTGCAGTACTTGTGGGTTGAACCCAGGGCTTCACGCATGCTTTGCAAGAGCTCCACCACTGAGCTGGACTGCCAGCCCATCTTTAAATTTTTTTATCTTGAGACAGAGTCTCACTAAGCTACATAGGCTGCCTTTGGCCTCGAACTTTTGATCCTCCTGCCTTCCAGCTGGGATTGCCGGTGCGAGCCATGGAGACTGGCTCAGCATTGTGCATTTTAATTGCATGGTCAAGGAGGGAAAATATAGGAGCAGAGAGCGTGGGTGATCTGGCCACAACCAGCTGGGTCTGATGCAGCCGAGAGCTCCCCAGAGAAGGACTGGGGGTGGGGATTTGTTCTAAATGCTGCCCTGGGTCACAAAGGGATGGAGTGAGTGGAGGGGGTGCCCCAGGCTGGGGAGAGCTGAGGCTCTCAAATGCACACCTCGTCTCTTTCCTAATTGTGCCCAGGGTCAGCTGCACCCACTCCATTTTCTGCGCTTGGGTGGGGGTGCCCTGCAAGACTTTGGGATTTGACCTCCAGAAGCCCTGGGGAAAATGTAGACGCCCCTGCTCACCTCGGGTGTGATAGGAGACGATGGCCACGGTGAGGTGCACCTCGTCGGGGTACATGTCTGGGGAGGAGCTGATGGAGTAGTAGCGTGGCTGCAGCAAAGACAGCTGGGTGAGGAGCAGGGTGGCCGGCATCTGGATGGATGGGAACTCCTCTAGCACCTCCACTATGGTGGGGTTCTTGCCCCATTTCCACTCTTCGTACTCCTGCAGGCCCTGTGCCAATGGAGAACAAAGAGGACTTGAGTCTTGCCCCCCAGGTTCTGGGCGGGGGGGTGGCCTGGATGAGGTCCGGGGAAGACGGCCCAGTCAAGTGAGGACAGGCAGCACTCACAGAGGGATGAGGCTGCTCCACATTTTAATCTCCTAAGGAGCTTGTGCGATAGAAAGCACATTAGCCTCTTTGGGCCACTGCACTACAATGCTAGAGGCTGGTTAACTCAGAGTAGAAATGTATGCTCACACTTTTGGAGGCTGGGAAGTCTATGGTCAAAGCCCCAGCAGGTCTGGTGTCTGGTGAGGACTTACTCTTCACAGATGGCACCTGCTACATGTCCTCACGTGGCAAAAGAGGAAAACCAGCTCCCTCAAGCCTCTTTTATAAAGATATTCATCCCAATCATGCAGGCTGAGGTTTAGCTCAATTGGCAGAGTACTGCTCTGCACGCCCAGGGTTTGATTCCTAGCACTGCCCAAAGGGGAGAAGGACCTGGCAGCTTACTCTCAAACAATCTTGAAACAATCCTATGGAGCCATGAAGAACCCTATGAATAGTAGAGACATACTGACATAGTGCTGGGCATGGTGCAGTGTTGGGGAGTGTTTTGTTCTGTTGCACACAGGGCCACTATGAGTCATACCCATCTGGATGGCACCTAACCACCACAGCAATAGCAACAATCCCAACCATGAGGGCAGAGCCTGCCTGACTCAAGTACTTTCCAAAGGGCCTACCTCTTACTTTTTTCTTTTTCTTTCTTTCCTTCCTTCCTTCCTTCCTTCCTTCCTTCCTTCCTTCCTTCCTTGTGCATGCTAGGCAAGCTCTCTACCATGGAGCGACACCCCATCTGGGGCCTCGCCTCTTAATACTATCACCTTGGGAGGACACTGAGGTTTCGATATGTGAATCTTGGGGAGCACACATTCAGCTCAGTGTGGGTATTACCATTACCTTCATTTTATGAACAAAGACACTGAGGGAGGCAGAGGTCCCTGGTTACTAGATAGAGACGGTAGGATTTAAATGGAAGCTATAGGGTGGGAAATTTCAGCCCACAAGCCAATCCTGGTTGCTACCTGTTTTGCATGGCCTATGAAGTAACAATTATTTTCACATTTTTAAGTGGTTGAAAAACCTGAAAGAAGAATACTATTTTATGGCACAAGAATACAATATGTAATTCAAATTTCAGGGTGCACAAAGAGTTTGATTGGAACAGAGTCACACCTACTCATTTATGAGTTGTCTTTGCTGCTGCTACCATGGCAGAGTTGAGTAATCTAAGAGAGACCAAAGGGGCTGCAAGTCTGAAGTATTTATTACCTGGCCTGTTACAGAAAAAGTCTGCAGGTCCCTACTCTGGGCAGTCTGGCCTGAGAAACTGCTCTTAACCATTACATTTTCCTGAAGGTCAAGGGTGAGGTGCTGTAGGTGTCATGGCTTACTGACTCCATGAGCCAAGGCAGGTATGGCAGGCAAAGAATTCAGAGCTGTGATTTGCTGGTTGCTGAGGCTGGGGGCACATCCTTGGAGGGTTCAAGGTGGTGAGTGATGGTGTGGGAAAAACAGGTTGGAGAGTGTGGGGGATTGTGTTTGGGGGGTGTTAACAGCCAAGCTCAGCTGTTAGTGGGGCCCACAGGAACTCTCTGGGGCTCTGCAGGTGTTTTCCCTACATCTCAGAGGATGCTCTGGGTAATCCCTCATTGCTAGGGCAAGAAGCCCAGTTTCTAAGGCCAGAAGTCAAGTCAATCGCAAGTCCATTGCCTAACAAAGTGCAGTGAATAACATGCTCCTAAAGCCCACCTGTGTCTTCTGAACAGGGCATGGCATTGTGGAGGATGTGTATCCCCATCCCCCAGCCTCCCTGATCACTAGTTGCTGGAGGGCACTGGCCAAGGGCTCCAGTGGACCACTCTGAGTGGACATTCACTGGATGTTGTCCTTCCCCTGATACTGACATCCACTGCCTAGGTGGTGCCAGATCTGGTTACACGCAGACTGCTCCCAGGAATAAGGACGGATGCCAAGATGGGTCCCTCTGTGGGCTCCCCAAGGACCTTGCTTGTCCTTAATAAACTGTATTGCAACCTAGGACGCTTCCCCTCAACCCTTCCTCCCCTTCTTTCACCTGGGGTCAGTTCTGTTTTACAGTCTGATGGTTCTCCCAGCCCTAGCTGACTTCTTTCCAATTTTCACTCATGCAGGGGTTCCCACTAATAAAAGTCCTTGCTCATTTATCCCATCTTGGAGCCTTTGTGCTTTTCAGAAGAAATGAGCACATACATAGGGTTATGTCAATTCTACTTGAAACAATGCCGTGCGGTATGGTGCAATCTACGGTTTATCTTCATATTACACCTCCACTCCATTCATTACAAGTTTCAAGTCAAAGTTATACATGTTCTTAGTTTAAAAGTTAACTAATTCTGCCAAGCTTATGATTAAAAATAATGGTCTTACGTTTCACTGTGGCCATCTGTTTCCAGCTTTCAGGAGATAACCACTTAAAACTCTTTAACTGCCTTCTGGTGTTTATTTTCATATTTTTAAATAACGTGCACTTGCTAATTAGCCTCTGCTGAGCTGCCCACCCTCCAGTCCCTTCTCCTGGATAGCAGAAGAAACATGCTTTGCTGGGGCTTGAGTACTGGGAAGGAGACCCCACTGGGAAGAGCCTGGGTGATCTTCCAGAGAGGAGGAGAATGGGCTGAGGTGGAGCTAATGGAAGCTCAAGGTCACAAAGGAGGGTGGGAGAAGTGTTAAGAGCAATTTCTATGAGTTTTAAAGTTTCTGGTTTTATGTTGAGATCTTTTATCCATTTTGAGTTAACTCTCGTGTATATTGAGAGATGCGGATCCACTTTCATTTTTCTGCATGTGGATGACCATGTTTCCCAGCACCATTTGTTGAAGAGGCTGTCCCAAACCAGAAACTTTAAAACTCATAGAAGGCAAGATAGGCAATACACTCCATCATATAGGCATTGGAAAAGATTTCCTTAATAGGACCCCAATTGCGCAAGAAATTGGAACAAGAATAGATAAATGGGACCACATCAAATTAAGAAGCTTCTGCACAGCAAAAGAAACAATTAACAGAATCAAGGAAACCGCCACAGAATG
>VMDO01034032.1:0-17363 GCA_007922755.1 Pedetes capensis | reverse complement strand
ATACTTATATAGTTTTGCCTTCATATGCATGAAATCTACATCCTCAGCCTCAAGCAAATAAAGATTGAAAACTCTTGGGAAAAATGCTGCATCTATTCAGAACATGTACAGATATTTCTTGTAATTTTTCCATAAATAGTGGTGTATAAGAACTGTTTCTTTAGCATTTACATTATATTACATTTTATTAGTAATCTAGAAGTGATTTTACATATACAAAAGTATATGTGTATATTATATGCAAAGTTTACATAAGGGACTTGGGCATCCATAGAAACTGGTATCAGTGGGGGACACTGGATCAAAATCCCTGTGGATACCAAGGTATAAGTATAATTTTATTTTTCTTTACACTTAAAAGTTTTCACAAACATACCTAAGGATTCAGTACTTTTGTTCACATTTTTTTTTAAATAGAGTAATTTCTTTCTTTCAAGGGTATATGTTAGTTGTTGTTAGGTGCTGTGGAGTCTGTGTCGAATTCATAGTGACTCTACGTACAACAGGTGATACACTATTGTCAATGCTTCTCTGCTATTCATGGGGTTTTCCATGGCAGATTGATTTTGGGTAGTGAGTTGCCTGGTCCTTCTCCCAAGCTTATAGCACCTGGTGTTCCCAGATGGTCTCCCATCCAAGTACTAACCAGGCCTGACCCTGCTTAGTTTCCAAGGTCTGACAGGATTGGACGTGACAGTGGTACGGCTACAGGCTCTAGGGTGTATAGGCTTAGCTCAAAAAGGCTTCTTCTATTACATGTTTTACTTTAGCTTATATTTTATATATTTTTATCTCCTTTAAGAACAATTTGTACTCTTGATTTTTATGCTGTACATTCTCACTTTCTTAATTATTCAAGTAATTTTTATGAGACTTTTCTCATAATTAACCATCCATGATCAATCATTCATATCATGTGTTGTGTAAATGTGTCCTATCCAGATTATTATTGAATTTAAAAATTATTTTTGTGCTATTTTATGACTATGATCTTCCTTTTGACTCCAGACATCAAAATATTAGTTTCTTTCTCTTTTCATTTAAATTGTACTTGATAGTCTGTTCTTTGTTCATTGAAGCTATGTCTTCTCACATTGTATTGAGAACTGTGTACAATCTCTTGACATTTTCTTCTATATTCTCTGATAGAGAATAGTAGATAGAGAATAGTAGAAAAGTTTTTTCTTCAGATTCTTTACAATACTTTCGCTTCTTATTCAAAAGTTTTTTTATTTTTTAATTTTTTTTATGGGTCTCATATTGTTTTCATTCCTTTACTTCCTGAACAAGATGAAATTCCCCCAGTATGAAAATTTTCTAACCACTAGTGACTGGTTCAAATTTGACTTGATCCCCAGCACAGCAAAAACAGGAGAAGGATGTGGCAATCCACTCCTGAAGTAATCCGGAAACAACCAGCCGTTAAAAACTCTATTAGAGTGACTATTTGTCAACTTGATGGCATATAACAACAACAATAACTATTTGTTCACTAGAAGGATCTTTTGTTCCTGTCTCCAAATGAAGGTAGGTCAATGTGCACAACTTCTACCACAATTTCTGGTTACTAAGATATTTCCACAACTGAAATTCTGGTTGAGATATGACTGACCCTTTTCCTTACTATATATCTGGTTTGGAACCATAAAGCAATGTAGGACAAAAAACAAACAAACAAAAACTTTTAAGCACGTGCTACTACTATGAATAATCAGTTATACTTTACTCTTCCAGTGCATCATCAAGTAAGAATCAGCAGCATGGGCTTACTCAAGAGCATGATACAGGGTTGTGGGTATACATGGTCCCCAAGTGTGCACATGTGCATACACACAAACATAGGAATTAGGGGAGAGGGGATCAGAATATTTTTTCTGCTCCATTTATAAAATTACAATGGAAGTTCAAACAGCTGCTACTATCTAGTGTTCCAGTTTTCAGAGGTCTTATAACAGTAAATAGGCTGGGATTTAGCTCAGTTGGTAGAGCGCTGCGCTGCAGTCTCTGAGGTCCTGAGTTCAATGATCAGCACTGCAAAAATGGGAGAAGGATCTGGCAATCCACTCCCAAGGCAATCCCAAAACAGCCAGCCATTGAAAACCCTATGAGGGTCGCTATGTGTTGGATACTGACTCGACAGCACCTAACAACAACAATAACAGTAAATAGTCTGATAATCTTAATTTTTAATCTTTTTGTACGTATGCCAGTTTATGAATAGAGCTGCATTTAGGGCAATTTACCACACCTAATTTTGAGCCCAAATATTCCCTTGCCTTTATAATATCTACACTCCTCAATCCTCTTAATGAGGGAGCAGAAGAGGTGGAGGAGAGGGGATTTGCCCTTACCTAATGAAACTTAAGCCTCAGGGTCCTTCACTTATTGGGGTCCTGTCTAGGTTTCTTGCTGGGGAACCTAATCTGTTTCTGTGGTCATTTCAAAATATGACATTGTAACTGTAAATTACTTAAGCTACCGTGTCTTTCCTCTTTGACTTTTCTTGGCTAATAATATACCTTCCCCTGTCATATAGTTTTGGAATGACTGGGCAATTTTGGAATCTAGCTAATGGGATGTTGACTTAGGGATGCATGGTTAATATGGAAGCTTACAATGGCTTTTTGGAATACATGAATATGGTTTGCAGATGTATCTTTATATAGTTATCACTCATTGTCTGGGTATGAGAACATCTTCCAGGAATAATCTTACTGCTTTCAGGATCAACTCTTCTCCAATCTATGGGATGAAAATAGCAATGACACACTGACCATGAGTGCAGTTAATTCAGGAAGTATCTAAGTTTAGTCATTTCCCAAGAAAATTTGAAATACCTTGACATCTTACAGCTCACATATAAAACATCCTCCACAGAGGTTCTTGTAATTGAAAGTAATCTTGAAAGTTACCTAACATTACTGTAAAGGGTGTGAAGGTGAAATAAACAGCTTTATACTATCAAATTTTATCAACCATGAGAGGAAAGACCAATTTATCTTCCCATTCTGTTTATAAAAAAGGTAAATTTATTGTCATATGACAGATGATCATTGAGTAGGCAGTCAAAAGTGTAGGAAAAAAATATCATAGAGGTAAAGTTATGTTAGTTGTTTTCTGGAACTGGTAAATTTGATGATACTAGATTTGTATTAATTTATTATGTTTCTTTTCCTTCATTACAAATAAATATACACTCAGGTACCTGCTACTGTATTTATATACTTTATTTATTTTTCTTAAAAAAGGCACTCCTGCACAAAGAAAAAATTGAATAAGTTTCAGGTCATATACTGTGTAGATCTATGCCTGCACACAACAACTCTCCAATCAAATTCAGAAAAAATATGATTAGAAAAATATGGATATCATACAAATAAATGAATAGCATTTCTATTTCAAAGTTGTGTCTTATTAAAAGAAAATAAAATATAAGGCAAACATGGGTAGCCTTATTTGTATATTGATTTATTTCATTTTAAGCTAAAATATATAGTACTTTTATTTATTTGTCATTAATTGTTTATCTCCTTCTGCAAAACCTAGACATCAATAATTTAATTGAAATAATGAGCTTCAGGTATCCCACTGCTGGGGAAACAGATATAGTATCATCCAGAAAAAATAAAACAGTGTATTTCACACAATACAGATTTATCAGATTAGTTTTCCAGGCAAGGTAAAATGAGGTACCTTGTTTCAACTAAGAAAGATAATTTCATCTCTTGTCCTAGTTTTAAGAAGAATTGCTTTGTGTGATGAATCAGATAATGTTGTACCTATTATAACTTTTCTTTTCATGAGGTCATTGTAATAAAACAAAAGCCCAAGGCAGCAATGATTCTATTTTCATGCAAATTATCCTAGTAATAAAAGATGAGCAAAGAAAAATTAAAGAAACTATCTGTAAAAAGCTTCCTCCTTTTATTTAAGTTAAATAGCATTTAAACAATTCTCATTAACTCTGAAATCATTTTTGCATTTGTTCTTAAATGTTCCAACAAAGGAGTTTTCTGAAATATATGTGGGTGCTCTCTCAGCTGCTTTCCCTTTTGAGGGCTTATTTCATATTTGAAGTCAAAGAAATGTATTAAAATTACAAACAAAGTTTTTAATTAGGATGTTGGCAATTATCTCACTCATTTAAACCTCATTTCCTATCTTAGCAGATTTTATGTTACATGTCTTCAAATTACCTTTCCAAGGCAAAAATTGCATCCTTTCCCACTCCCTCACATTATTATCAGTCAGGAAATTATGTTAGTACAGTGGAATAAGTTTCATTATAATTGAAAAGAAATAGTAGTCACATCACAGAAGGGGAACTCAATTTTTACTTGTTAAGATCACAGAATAACCCCTTAACAAAGGCTAATTTTATGTGGTTGGGAGGCAAAATGAGTATTTACCTCTAGTCTTATTTTTCAGAATAGTAGAATATCTTAGTTGTTGGCCCAGTCTCCTAACAGAAGAAAAATAGGCTAGAATAACTTGATTATTTAAAATGAAATATAAAAGTTATTGAAGCACAACAAGTTGAATTATATTTCAAGCAAAAATATATTTTTTCAGTTCTGTCACTCCAAAAGCCCAACAGCAGCAGCTGAGGCCCTTTTGCCCAGCAGGCGCTCTTTTAGGTCCCTAGTCCATGGACAGTAGCTGACTCAAAGTCTCTGCAAAGGGAATATCAGAAAAGACTTGGAATATCCTGGTGATGCTAGAAGCAAGAATAACTATGAGATGTTTGTCACCAGTACTAAGATAACAAAAGATCAGCTTGGGAGCAGCCCATTGCCCTGCTTGGACAATTTTAGCAGCATATTATTGAAAACAAGAATGAACAATTTAAATCTCTCAACGGCCCTAAGGATACTCCAAAAAGGAGCATTAAGTGATGTTGAGGGTTTGGTATTAGGCCCACGCAACACCACGCTTGGACGCCAAAATAATTGTGGCGCCCAACCGTGGGTAGTAGGCCCATGCTGCTTTTTTGGAGCACTCCAAATAATTTTTGGGTCTCCTATACCTTTATTGAGGGACTCCTGAGTCTCCTGAGGAGCTGTAGCTACTTCAGGGGCTCCCGAGACCCCTAAATTACCTTAGAAGGACAATGATTTGGGGACATTCACTGGTCAGGAATCCATCAGGCCTGACCGCAGCAATCCATCCGGGGAGTGGTAAGATACATCCGTGTCCCTCTTGTTTCTGTGTGACCCCATCCCAGCCTGTACATCTAAGCACCAGGTCGTGTAGGGGGTACTAATATCTCTCCCTCTATCATCAGCATCACCCCCCTTGTCTGGGATTGTTGTCTATTTGTGTGTCACACAGGAAAGGGAAGCGCCCCCCTTACACACTTTCCCCCCCCACTTTCCATCCCTAGGGTAGGACCCTTAATTCTAGGGCCCTCCCTGTGCTGGTTGCATTGGGGAATATCAGTTCCCCCCTCTTTACAAAGACCTATGGCATTGAGACCGTAAGGCAGATGGACTGTAGGCAGGGTAGAAGACCCATAAGGCCAGGTCCGGGGTCGCCCAGAGGAGAAAGGTTCCGTCCAGGGACTGACAGTCGCCTGGAGGAAACGGATTCCGTCCGGGGGACAGATAAAAGAACGAGCGCTTGGCTCAGCAGTAGATCCAACAGAGGACAGCTGAGCCTACTAATAGATCCCGGGAGATAAAACAGACGTTTAATTGGAGAGGGGTCCCTTGGAGGGTTGATCGCCTTCATTTGAGGATTTGCCCTGTATTAGCGCTCAACCCAGCTAAAGATCTGAGTGCGTGTGGATGGCTGGGCCCTATTTTGACAAATACAGTAAGGGTTTCTATAGAAAGCTAGGTGAAAGGAGTCTAGAGGGAGGCAATGAGGTTTGCTAACTAAGCCCAGAGACGAAACTGGTGACACCCCACCTATTAGCTCAAAAGGGTGATCACACCGCTCTGGAGCGAAGTTAGTTCTTCCTGACCTCTGACTCACAAACACTAGCAAGAGAAATCCCACCAGACTGAGGAACGATTCTAGGAAATTGATTTTTGGTTAACGGTTTTATGGACTTGACGAAAGGATTAGGATAGACATACGGATTGACCATTTGGCAAATGTTTAAAGGTTAACAGATTTGAGTAGCAGACTTTGGCAAATACACAAGATAAACCACTTTAAAATGGGGAGCAAAACGTGCTGTACCAGGAACACCAAGGAGGTTGACCCAAAGATAGAGGCCCTCCAATGCATACTAATCACCAGGATAAAAGACATCCCTACCCAGGACATTTCTTGTTTCTGGGTGAAAGCCATTAGGCTTTACCCAGAACTGAAAAACAATATCCTGGAGAACCCCGAGACCTGGGTAGCCTTTGGCTATGCGGCTAACAACGGGGTTAGGAATAAGGCGATGAAGCCCTACTTTTTGACCATTCTAGATGAGCTTAAGAACAAAACACCGTTAGGGGAAGGTCAACGACCTAGGTCCGTTGTGCTGCTAGGAGAGGGACTTTCGTTGAGGCCCATGTCCAGAGAGGAGGGACTTCTGACAGAAGTCAGACCTCATAGGAACGGACTGGTAATGGAAGCCGGACTCCGGGCACTAATGGAGTTGCCCCTACCGGAAACACCCTACCGGGAAGTCAGACCCTGAAGGGAGGGGCTTCTGCTGGAAGCCAGACTCAGAGGGGAGGGACTTACCCCAGTAGTTAACACCACACAAGGACTATACCCAAACCTGTCCTGCTTTGGGATAGGGCGAGGCCAACATCCAATCAGTAGCCGCACACCTGGCTATTAGGGGCTAAGCCCCTCTGCCCCCACCCTGGACCCTAATAAATACCCAGCCTACCCACTGAACATCGTCCCCACTCCTGAGAAACCTCTACTGTGGCACCCTTACAAAAGTAAGGACCTGAAGGACCTGAGGGTGGCAATCCGTGAGGATGGCCCCCATTCAGCATGAACTCATGCATTGCTAAACACAATTGAGACACAAATTAACACCGCACAAAATTGGAAAGACATAGTACGAGCAGTCCTTCCAAGTGCAATGACCATGCAATGGGAGGCATTCTACATGGACGAATGCCAACAGCATGCCATCCGCAACCAGAACAACAGGGTCCTCATAGGTCTGGATTGCTTGTTGGGGCAAGAGCCAAATTTTGGCACAGGCCTACAACAATCAATGGCGTCGGTGGAGAGCTTTGCTCAGGTCCGGATCTGTGCACGGCGGGCCTGGGATAGGCTTCCACGCGGAGGGACAACTCCCAGCTTAGCCGCCTTACGGCAGAGGGCTGATGAGTTGTTCTCAGACTTCGTAAATAGGGTGTCTCAAAGTGTGGAATACAGGATGGCAGGGACAGAGGAGGAGTCCAAGCAGGTGATGCTTAGGACCCTCGTGTGGGATGGCATGTTCCAACCACGCAGGCAGGCGTGCCAACATATGAGAAATCAGAGGGTGAGTGATTGGATAATCGCCACCCAAGACATTGACACATCGCGTTAGTCCTCAACCCTTATAGTTCAGGCTATTCCGGACTTTAACAAGCAACTTCTAGATTCAAACAGAGCTATGATTAAGACCCTTAACAACATAGTGGCCCCACGTTGAGGCGCCACAATTATGTTGGGGTTTTAGCTCTAGTCGGCTAAGATTAGGGCCAAACCCTCAACATAACAAATGGCTGATGTCAAGAAAGAAAGACCTCGGGAGACCTTCTGGTGGTAACACAGGGGTAGGTAAGGTTTATTAGAGTGCTCCCCAGATGGAGAGCAAGGAGCAAGCAGCCGCTATAGAGCAGAGCTCTATACCCTTTCAGTGCTGGCTCTAGGCCTGCAGCATGGAATGCTGCAGGCTAAGTGCTGGTACAGCTCAGCCTTAAAGGCACAGCCACAGCCTCTGGTGTTCCATGGAGGTCTGATGGTCTTGACTCTCGCGGCTCGCCTTCTTTACCTCCCTCCTTCCCAAGGATGGGAGGAATTGGGAGGCTCTTCGTGGCTTGCTAGAATCCTTCGGCTCTTCGGGGCCCCTGGATTTGATCTCCCTGGCTTGCTAGAAGGTCTTGCTGGAGTAGGGAGTGCTGGTCCAGGTGATGGGGTTCAGGTAGCAGTTGAAGGATGGTCAGAGAGGTGTGGATTTCAGGGAGTGTCTTCAAGGGTGAAGATGGGGTCCAGGAGCCCTGCTTTTATAGGGTCCTGGAGGGGTCACATGTTGGGGTTCAGCCAATCAGGGCACACACCTGACAGGTACAGTGGGTAAACTGGCATACCTGCCAGGTGGGGACAGTTATTACCTGAAAATGGTGAGGGGAGTCAATCAAAATTAAGGTGGTTAGGGCAGGTCAGGCTGGTCGAGGGCCATCTTTGCTCACTCGATGGGAAGGGCTGGTTTGAGTGAGTGAGATGAGCCCTGGGGTCAACTAGGGGTCAACCCCTCAGGCTGTTATGAGGGCTCCTAGTTGAGAAATATAATTTTGAAAATCCCCAACAAAGTGAAATACACTATATGATGTTATATTGCTGAGGCATGAGGCATCCCTCTCTGTACATGGTTATCTAGATGTAGATGGTTATCTACATCTATCTGTAGATGGTTATCTACAAAGGTGTTGAGTGTGTGTGTGTGTGTGTGTGTGTGTGTGTGTGTGTGCATGTACTTTTCTACTTTTCACATTTCTGATGATATTTTAGTTCTTGGGACACACATTTCAACATGCCATATAGAAAAGCTATCTAGGCAAGTGTTATGTTGGCTGTCCCTGTAATTATGCTTTGCTTCTCAAATAATATTGTTATTGGCCATTGAGTCAGATCCAACTCATAGCAATCCTATGTACAACAGAATAAAACACATGTCATCAGTATTTCTATGCTATTCATAGGGTTTTTCAATGACTGATTGTTTCGGGAATGGGCTGTCAGTTCTGTCTCCTATTTTTGTGGTGCCCAGGACTGAACCCAGGATGATAGACAGCACAGAGCAATACTCTACAACAGAGCTAAACCCTAGCTGAAGGAAGAAGTGAAAGCTATCTCAAAGGGATTCATGAAACACAAAGTTCCAGGAATTGAGAGAATACCAATAGAGATGTTTCAACAAATAGCTGTGGCATTGGAGGTGCTAACTTCTTTATGCTGAGAGATTTGAAAAACAAATACTTGGTCAATTTACTAGAAGAGATCTGTATTTGCACCTATTCCCAAGAAGGAAAATCCAACCAAATGTGGAAACTATCAAATGATTTCATTAATATCACATGCAAGTAAAATTTGCTAAAGATCATTCAAAAGCTACTGCAGCAGTAGAGAGACTTGGAACTCCCAGAAAATCAAGCCAGAATCAGAAAAAGTGATTAAACTATGGACATCATTGCTGATGTCAGATGGATATTAGCCAAAAAGAATACCAAAAAGATGTCTATGTTTTATTGACTATGCAAAGGTATTTGACTGTGTGGATCATAACAAATTATCAATAACACTGCAAAAATGGGAATACCAGAGCACTTAATTGCACTCATGAGGAATCTATACATGGACAAGGAGACACTCACTCAAACAGAACAGGGAAACATTGCCTGGTTTAAAGTTGAAAAAGGTGTGTGTCAGGGCTGCATCCTTTCACTGTATCTCTTCAAGCTCTATGCTGAGCAAATAAGCCGAGAAGTTGGACTTTATGAAGAAGAACATGGCATCATAATTGGAGGAATAATTAACAACATGTATTATGCAGATGACACAACTTTGCTTGCTAAAAGTGAAGAAGATTTGAAATATTTATTGATGAAGACCAAATAACACAGACTCCTTGTAGGCATTGCACTTCAATATCAGCAAAACAAAAATCCTTACAACTGGGTCAGTAAGCAACCTCATGGTAAATGGAGAAAAGATTGAGGTTGTCCAAGATTTTGCTTTACACAGTTCTATAATCCACACCGGACTGGGATTTAGCTCAGTTGGTAGAGTGCTACTCTGCAGCCTCTTAGGTCTCGAGTTCGATTCTCAGCACCGCAAAATGGGAGAAGGACGTAGTCACCCACTCCGAAGGCAATCCTGAAACAGTCAGCCATTGAAAACCCTATGAGGGTCGCTATGAGTCGAACTCGACGCGACAGCACCTAACAACAACAACAACAACATAATCCATACCAACGACAGTAGCAGTCAAGAAATCAAAAGAAACATTGCATTGGGAAAAGCTATTGCAAAAGACCTCTTTAAAGTGTTGAAAAGATGTTACACTGAATATGACTATGAACCTGACTCATGCCGTGGTATGTTCAGTTGCATCATATCATTGTGAAAACTAGACATTAAATATGGGATACAGGAGAGGAATTGATGCTTTTGAATCATGGTCCTGGAGATGAATATTGAATATACCATGGACTGCCAAAGGAATCAACATATATGTTCTAGAAAAAGTGCAACCAGAGTGCTCCTTGGAAGCAAGGATAGCTAGACTGCATTCCTGACATGTAGTCAGGAACAACCAATCCCTAGAGAAGGACATCAGGTATGGGAGAAAGGCAGGTCAACAACAACAAAAAAGGAATAGTTTCAACTAAATGGATTGACACAGTGTCTGCAACATGGGCTTAAACATAAAAATGATTATGTGCCTGGCATAGAATCAGAGAGGTTTTGTTCTGTTGTAAACAAGGTCTTTTTATAAGTTGGACCCATCTTGTTGGCACCTAAGAACAACAATAAATTGAAACATAACCATATAATATGTGCCTAAAATTTGAAATAACAAACACAAGTCACTGCCTCATATGTCACATGAGATAACACACACACACATACACACATACACACGCACTCTCTCTTTCTCTCTCTCTCCCTGTCTCTCTTTCTCTCTCTCTCAAAGATTCAACACCATTATTTTCATTGGATAGTTTACAAAACATTTCTAAGTATGTTCTGGGAATTCACTTTGTACCAGTCTGGAAAGGAAAATAGTAATTATAGTCTATGCCTATTTGTATGTGAGTAAAATAATAATCTAGGAGTTTAAACTAAATCTCAGGTTACGTGATTCAGGAATGTTAGATCTGAGATTTAAATTCAGGAATGTTGATGCCAAACTCCTATGCTGTTTACACTACATAAATGCAAAATACTAAGTGATTTTCTAACAAGTTCTTTTTTTTTAGAGTCAGTGTGAGACTTGAGAGTAAAACAAAATTTCAAGATTTGTAATCTGGAAGAAATGAGTACAATAGATTCCCAAATAGTAGCCTGGTACCAAGTGACTTATTGCCTCTGCAGGCCTACGACATGAATGGAATGGATTAAATGAATATTATCATTTAATTCAGCTGTAAAATAAATTTTCTACATTAAGACTTTCAATGCCAGTCACCCTGTGATGTCATCTAAAACCATGATGTGACCAGAGAAATTAGGATCAGAAAGTATAAAATGAGTTCTCCATGAAACGTAGTTTTGCAGCTTCAGTCATTTTAATAGGCATAAAACATTTCTAGATATTAACAAGTGTCATTTAATTCTTCTGTTTAAGTGGACCACATAACCCTTATCTCTTTGCTAATCCCTGCACCTATGCATAGATAGAAGTGACAGTTACTATTAGAGATTTTAAAAGCCCTAAGTCAATGTTACAGAATTTTGTGTTTAACCTTGGTTCAAGTTTCATAATCATGTAGATATGGGACCTTTCTGGTAAAAGGCTCACAATCTATCAGTCTGGCTCTAATTTCAGAGTTGAATAGACACTTCCATGTGGGCTTCAACTCTTTGCTCATCCCTGTTAACATTCTCTAGGTTCGTCTTCTGCCTACGATCTCGTTGTTGTTGTTGTTAGATTCCATTGAGTTGAGTCCAACTCATAGTGACACTAACTACAATAGGATGAAACACTACCCAACACTGTGCCATGTACATTATCTTTTTATGTTTGGGCCCATTGCTGCAGTTACTGTGTTTATTCTCATTTTGAATAGTGTCACATCAGCAAAAGAAGGTTCCGGGTTTTACTCCACTCATGTCATTAAGATCAACTCTACTTTAAGGAGGCAACTCTTCCCTATGCATTTCTTGAATGGCTTCTAGCCTGAGGAGCTCATTTTCTGACATTATATTTGACAGTGCTTCTCTGCTATTCATAGAGTTTTCAGTGGCTAATTGGGGAATGGACTTCTGGTTCCTTCTCCCTAGTTTGTCTTAGTCTGCAAGCTCAGCAGAAATTGTTCACCATGGGTGGCCCTGCTCATATCTAAAATACCAGTGTCATAGCTTTTAGTATCAGCAACTCGTAAGCCTCCTTAGCACAACAAGTTGATAGACACTTGGGACCTGTGATGTTAAATGTATAGAAAGTGGAAATTCTATCAAGCAAATATACAAGCCTTACATGTAGGGGGTCTTGAAGATGATGATTATTATAGTGAGAGAAATCCTCAAACAACTGGGAATCAATCCAAGGTAGAAAACATGTGTCCTGCTCCATTCTTAAGGACATAGTTCTGAGAAAGTCATTGTATGTTCTTCAAAAGATCTCAACAGAATTATACTGTAAGTTGCCCTTGTATCTTTAAAGTATACCATATATTGGCTTTTTCTCCTTTTTCTCATTCTCATACCGCATATTCTTTCTCCTTCCTTCCTTCCTTCCTTCCTTCCTTCCTTCTTATTTTTTCCTTCCTCCTTTCTTCCTTTCCTTTCCTTTCTCTGTTTTCTTTTTCTTTTCTTCCCTTCTCTCTCTCCAGTTCCCTCCCTCCTTCCTTCCTTCTTTCCTTTATTTTTAGATAAAGTCTCCCTATGTAGCCAAGGGTGGCCTTAAACATTCATCTATCATCCTTTCTCCTGTCTCATCCCCCAGAGTGCTAGGATTATAGGTGTGCACCACTACACAGCACATGTTCCATATTCTTATCCTATTATTATAGCCCTGGCTTTGTCTATAGCCTTTTGTAGAATTATGAAATTGAACTCCCCATAAAGCTCCTCATCAATATACTATCAATTGTCATTAGTTGTTGTTGTTAGCTGCCGTCGAGTCGGTATCCGACTCATAGGGACCCTCTATACAACAGGGGAAACACTACTGTCAGTGCTTCTCTGATGTTCATAGGGTTTTCAATGGCAGATTAATTTTTTTGGGAGGGGGTTGCCAGGTCCTTCTCCCAAGCCTACAGCACCTGGTGTTTGCAGGCGGTCTCCCATCCAGGTACTAACCAGGCCCGACCCTGCTTAGCTTCCGAGATCTGACGGGATCGGATTCCACAGTGCTACGGCTACAGGCTTATACTATCAATTAGCAGTCTTTATTTCTAGTCTAAGAGCTGCTTTGTTCTTATTCATTTTCCAAAAAACTTGATTCCTTACTCTATCCTCTACTATTTTAGCTAAAGTCTTAACTGGCTACTTCCTGTAGGTCTATGTTGTCTTTTGAGTTTAGACTATTTCATGTGGCCAGAGGGCACTCCACTGGAAATAATAAACTGCTGCTTGGATGACAAATTTTCCTAGGCCAACATCCAAGTGATGAAAGCATAGCTTCCTACCCACACCAGTGCCTGGGGCAAAGGGACAAGCATCATTTCTAGCGCCTGAGTAGACATCCATCAAGGCAAACAAGATGCCAATCGGTTGGGTGTTTGGGTTATTGGCATTAATTCTCTTTTCTTCTTTATGCTGTGCTGTACATAAGACTGAAAGGTTGTCAGGGGGCTGGATATTTATAACAATTGTGAATTTTGAGAATTTAGGATGTTGTCTTGACTCTTGTGAGCTTGGAAACAGAAAGATGTAAGTGGAATAAGGCAACATCCCCCCATGTGGGGTTTCAGTAGGGTAGGTGTTTACCATTCTTGAATTGCTTAGGAAAGAAATCTCAGGGGACATGAGGCAATGCAAGGCTAAAACAAATAAAAGATTATTAGGAATTTTGAGCCCTTCAGGTTTTAGAAATTTAGGGACATATGAATAAGAAGAAAAGAAAAAAACCACAATGAGAAAATAAGGCAGGTTTCAGAATCAGATACGTTATAATAATAGTTCCTTGTGCTTTAGACTTAAGGAACTAAGAAAGAAACAGTGTAGGACTTCAATGGGTTCTGATGCTGAAATTTTAGTGAGATTTATAAGAAATAGGAAGGAAAAGAGGAAAACAACTAAATTAAAATGAATACTGACATGATAAAAAAAGGAATGAGATCAACTTGAACTGTTTCATAAAAGTTTGAGTGATATTACAGAGAGATGGAAAGAGGCCACGGAGAAATGAAGAGAAGAATGAGAAGGACTATCATCACCTGAGGGATTCAAGAGCTGACAGAAGATGGAGATTGGAAAAGGAGCACGTGGCACAGGATGCAGTGTTTCTTAATAACTCTTTGGGGGTGTAATCTCCAAGAGTTTCCATTTGCCTACATTTTGAATAGGATTTTTTTTTTATCAGGAGTAAGTGGGTCATTGAGGAGAAAATTGGTCTAAAAGCAGGATTCCCAGGCTAAAGGGATTCAAGAGTAAAAGTCAAAAAGAGTAGCCTCCAAGGGAGAAGTGTCAGCGCAGAGCTCAGAAAGCCTATGAAATTTCTAGAGATGGAAAAATACCAAGATAAAGGCAGAAAACAAGGACTGTGGGAAATTTAATATCAGGACATTTGTTTGGAGAACTACCTGTGATTAGTATGAGGGACCTCATATGCATAGAGATTAGAGGTTGTTTCTGTAGCTGACGTTGATTATTCAACATTGAGGTAAAAGAAATAGGGGAGTTAATTGAAAGTTTAAAATGAAATTGAGGTTTTAGATTTTTGGTACAATAATTGAAATATAGGAAGTGACCTCTATACATATTTAGAGGATGGAATATTAAGCCATTTTAGTTTCTAAATTTTATGAACAAAAACATACAAACTAACAACAGAAATAGATGTGACATGAATATTGTCTCATATTTGGATTTTGGAAGCATAGTATCAAGTTCACTTTTGACAGATTTTTCTCAGTTGAATATTCATTCACAGATGTTGATTTTTGGTTTAAACAGCATGGATTAGTTTATCTGGTCAAGGTAAGAGCAAATTTATGCATTTTTCTAGTTTTTTTCTTTTCTTTTTCCCTTCCTTTTCTTTCTCTTTCTTCTTCTTCTCTCTCTCTCTCTCTCCATATATATATATATATATATATATATATATATATATATATATATGTGTGTGTGTGTGTGTGTGTGTGTGTGTGTGTTCTTTCCTTCTTTCTTTCTCTCTTTCTTAACCATTTTTGTCCCTAATAGCAGTAACTTCTGCTATAATCTGATAATATTGTTGTACTTGTAGGATCTATAGGACTAGATCTTGGGAACATGAATTTGGGCAGGGAAATGTTGTTTAAGGGCTGGATGTTTGGAATGTTTTCTGTTGTTACTCAGGGAATTTAGAAGACTGACATAGTTTTAAAAAATAACAAGTTACTGGAGACAGTAATCCTGGGAAGTAATTTACATCCCCACTGCGTTCTAGTCAGATCCCTTTAAATAGGACTAAGTCTAATTAGAAAAAAAAAATTAGGGAGACAGGAGGCTTTGTGAATATTGTGCTTGTGAGTTTATCTCTGCAGAGAAATGAGGGAAATTAATTTTGTCTGACTTTAATTAATCTGTGGGACCTCAGTGGACTTTTTTGAAAAGGAGGTGACATATTACAATTTTATAAAGTACGGATAAAGTAGAAAAATTTTATATTTTCAGCACCTTATTATGGAGACTCATGCCCACAATGGAGTCACTTTCTATAACCCTGTCTTTAGAAAACTATGGGACAAGAGAAATAGTCAGAATTTGGGCAGGTAGTACTCTGCATAGAATAAAGTGAACATTTTGGAGTAAATTAATAGTCTATAGATTTCAGAAAATTTAGGTGGCAAAAAACGAAAGTCTTGAAAAGCCTTGAAGGATATGATTATATTATCTTAGGATCTTAGAACAGTTGAACTGGGATCCACAAAAATTTAACAGAATGTTAGAAATATACTTTGCCAATTTTCTCCTTTAATGAGAGGCTTACCACTGATTGACCAATATATCCTACATTTTCATTGCATTGAATCAACAGAAAACTCAAAATTTCTCTCCCTTGTTCATCATTCCTAAAGTAAGCCTGGATTAAGGATGAAGATGTGCATTTGGCTAAAATGGTAGAACAATATTTTTTCCTTTTGATATTCATTCACTTTTCCCCATTTTTTGGCAGATAGTATAGCTCCATTGTACAGAGAGTGCAGATATCCATAGTTGTTTCTTAGGAAATGAAATCTAGAATAAATAGTTTTAATTGGCTTTGCACCTTGGAGTTGCCAGGTTTAACAAATGCAAATAGAGAATACAAATATACTGGACATGGACTTTTTTGTTCTTCTTGCTTAAGCAAAACAAAAATCCCTGGAAATTATATATTAAACAAGAATGAGAACATTTTGAAAGGTGAAAGAAAAGGGACCTCAGAACATGAGGAATGACACAAAAGTAAATTGCTTGGTGATTTTTGGTTGTTTTTTCATATATATCTGATTTATAGCTGAAGAAATTGGTAAACTAGTAATGGAAATGAATAGAAGAAAAAAATCTCATTCCCATCCAAAGCACCAAAGGCTGATTGGGAACCCTAGACTCTGGCCCCCGCAAGTTTATATCAAGCCATTCCAATACTTTTACTGAGGTGGTGTCAGAGAAGGGCAAGAATGAATGAACATTTTCCTTCTTGCCAGCCATTGGGGAGGCTCTTCTCCCTTATTGTTGTTGTTACATGCCATTGAGTTAGGTATAACACTTAATGACCCTCATAGGGTTTTCAATGTTTGATTGTTTCAGAAGTAGGCTTCCATGTGCTTTCCCCATTTTTTACAGTGCTGGGAATCAAACCCAGGGCATCAGAGAGCACAGAGCAGGGTTCTACAAACTGAGCTAAACCCCAGCACTTCACCCTTATGTTAGTGAAAATCATGTAGGGATGTTATACTTTCACCTCTATATACGTGTAATGTTGTATCTCCTGTCTGGTTTCAATAAAATTGAAAACAATCAGAAGTGTGATCAAGAAAATACATAAGTAAAGACCTTGTCTTTTGAAGAGATCAATAAAATTTACATACTTTCAGTAAGATTGACAGAAAAGAAAGGAATATACAAATCACCAATATTGGTAATGAAATAGAAATAGATCATTAAGTACTCAAAAAGATAATAAGAAAGTATTGAAAACAACTTTACACACATAAGTTTGATATTTTAGATGAAATTAAAAATTATTTCAAAGCCATAAACTGTCACAACTCTTCAAATATGAGATAGTTTTAATAATATCAATTTTAAAAGTTTCCAAGAAAAATGTTCTCAAGACTTGAAAG
>VMDO01034031.1:0-17377 GCA_007922755.1 Pedetes capensis | reverse complement strand
TTTTTTTTGAGACAGGGTCTCGCTAAGTTACCCAGGCTGCCTCTGGCCTCCAACTTGCGATCCTCCTGCCTCCACCTCCTGAGTTGCTGGGATCCCAGGCGTGCGCCACCGCACCCAGCTTCTAGCCCCCTTCTCTACATCCTATTCCCCACCCACATCCCCTGCTCCCTACCCTCTCCATGCCACACACACACCCGGCCTCTCCCCGTCTGGGAGGGAGACAGGATCTTCCACTGTCTTCGGCGATTTGCATTGCTGTAATGAAGTACCGCAGACTGGGCAGTATATGGACAGTATTTATTTCTCACAGTTACGAAGGCCGGGGAGTCAAAGTCAAAGCGCCTGCAGGTGCAGAGCCCAGGTGAGGGCTGCCCTTTCTGATCCCCTCATGTACCCTCATGTGGCAGACGCATAAAGGCACAGAAAAAAAGGGCAAAACTCCTTCTGTCGAGCCCTTCTGTGAGGGCACCTAGTGCATTTGGGAGGCAGAATTCTCCTGAGCGAATCGTCCCCCCAAAGGCCTGACCTCTTAGTATCACCACAGGGAGGATTCAGTTTCCCCACATGAGCTGGGGGGACCCTCAGACCGTAGTGGCTACCTGCAAGCCCTGCCCTTCTTCCCACTCCCCTCTGCATCTGCTGCCTCAACTCTCTTAAGCGCCCAAGAATGGGACCTGACTCCTGTCCCCTCCTCACCCCAAGAGCCTCTATCCCCATATTACCCAAAGACAGCTTTGGGGAGAGCCCCCCAACCATGAGCCACTTATCCCAAGTGGGCATCTCGGAACTTCTTTCCCTTTCCTTTCCTTTTTTTTTTTTTTTTTTTTTTTTCTCTTTTCTTTTCTCTCTTCTTTTCTTTTCTTGTTTCCTTTTTTCTTTTCTTTTTTCCTTTCCTTTCCTTTTCTCTTTTCTTTCCTTTTTCTTTTCTTTTTCCTTTCCTTTCCTTTTCTTTTCTCTTTTTTCTTGCCTTTTTCTTTTTTCTCTCCGCTTTCCTTTCCTTTTCTCTCTTCTTTTCTTTTCTCTCTTTTCTTTTTTCTTTTCTTTTCTTTTCTTTCCTTTTTTCTCTTTTCTTTCCTTTTTCTTTTCTTGTCTTTTCTGTCTTCTTTCTTTTCCTTTCCCTTTTCCTCTTTTCTCTTCTTTTCTTTTCTCTTTTCTTTTCTCCCCTCCTTGTGGCGCTGAGGGTGGAACCCAGGGCCTTGTGCATGGTAGACAAGCGCCCTACCGCTGAGCCGCACCCCCTGCCCAGAGCTTCTTCCTTGAGTGTCCTCAGGCAGGCTGAGATGCTGTCCCTTCTCAGCCCAGGGACACCTCTTGGCTTGTGTCACCCCTGTGTGATAATCCCTCCCCAGCTCCCGCCATGGGATCACAACGGTCTTCTGCCCACCTTGGGGTCGCCCAGGATTCCCAGACCATCTGTGACCATTTTAAGCCCCTCGTTGTCTTCACACCCAGACTCCTCAGTGTGCCCCACAGACCTTCCCTTCCCTGCCTCCACCTGTTCTTCAGAGTCAGCTCCCCCTCACCTCTCCTGTCGTCCCGGGACTCTTCATTGGGAGCTGCGCGCATGGGGCCTCCTGGTGCCCACACGCCTCTGCTAGTGCTCAGCCAGCTCCTCCTTTCTTCTTCCATGACGAGATGTCTGTGCTCGCCTAGCATTGCAGGGCCCTGGATTTGATCCCCAGCACAAAAGAGAGCGAGAGAGATAGAGACAGAGATAGAGAGAGAGAAAGAGAGAGAGAGAGAGAGAGAGAGATCAAGATCGAGATCTAGACCAGGAATGGTCGTGCCTGCCTATAATCCCAGTACACAGGAGGCTGAGGCAGGAGGATATCAGGTTCAAAGCCAGCTCTGGCTACATAGAGAGACCCTATCTCCAGAGAAAGAGAGAAAACAGCACCTTCCTCACCCCCAAGCTGACCTCTGTTCCTCTCCGGTGTCCCCAAAGCAAGTGTTACCTACCTGGAACAGAATTAAGAACCCCTCGCTCTGAAGCCAGCTTGCCTAGGTTCAAATCTCAGCTCTTCCACTTACTAGCTGGGTGTCCTTGGGCAAAATTAAAAGCCTCTCTGGGCCTCAGTTTTTTTCATCTGTACAATGGAGATAAAGAATAGTACAGGTTTAATATCCCTTATCTGAAAAGTTTGGGACTAGAAATGGTTCAGATTTCCAGCCTTTTGGATTTCAGATGTTCAGATTAGGGATTTTCAATCTACTGTTGCTGTTGTTAGGTGCCATCAAGTTGGTATCCGACTCATAATGACCCTACGTACAACAGGCGAAACACTATTATCAGTGCTTCTCTGCTGTTTATAGGGTTTTGAATGGTGGGTTGATATTTGGGAGTGGGTTGCCGGGTGTGTCCCCCAAGCCTACAGCACCTGGTGTTCCCAGGCGTCTCCTGTCCAAGGACTAATAAGGCCCCACCCTGCTTAGCTTCCAGATCTGACAGGATCAGATGCCACAGGGCTATGGCTGCGGCTTTCAATCTATACTGTCCTCATAAAGGGAAGCAACTTATAATAGTGTCTTCTGTGGTTAGCATACCATTTAATCCAGTATTTTGAAGGGGGGGGAGATTATGTCATTATATCTCTTTTGATCTGCCTCCTTGTCACCAAGAAAAATGTCTGATGCATATAAACGCTCAGTATAAATGAATGAGGCTGGGATTTAGCTCAGTTGGTAGAGTGCCACTCTGCAGTCTGCGAGGTCCCGAGTTTGATTCCCAGCACCACAAAAATGGGGGAAGAACGTGGCAACCCACTCCCAAGCCAATCCCCAAACAGTCAGCCATTAAAAACCCAATGAGGGTCGCTATGAGTCAGACACAACTCGACGGCACCTAACAACAACATAAATTAATGAAACTGAACTGTTTATCACCTATATGCCGCGGACACCTGTGTCAGGATATGCTTGTTGTGGTAATGAGCCACTCCTAAATCTCAGTGGCTCAAAGGATACAAGATTATTTCTTGTTCACTTCACATTCCGGTTAGCCAGGTGCCCTTGGCCTCTGCTCCAGTCAGGCATCCCAGGTCCCAGGCTCCATCCATTGCTTGTTCTATTCCCTTAAATCATAGAATCTTCCCGGGGAGGAAGACAGGGAAGACAACAGGCATGGACAGAACATCTTGCTGGAAGTTTGAGGGTCTAGTTCTGGAAGCAGCTGACATCATTTCCTCTCACATCTCATTGGCCCGATTTAGTCACATGACTCCGTCTAGACGCAGTGATTTCTGGGAAATATAATTAGCGAAGAGTCCCAGAGAGTCAAGAGCATGAACACTGAAGAGAAACTGGTCAGCCTGTGCCGTGACCCCCATCCCAAGCCTGTGCGCAGTTTCCCCAGAGATGGCTCTGGCTTCCTGTGCCTCCTCAGGCGATACCATAGCGTGACAGGCAGCTGAAATGCAGCCTCTGGGAGCCTGCGCCTGTCCTTCTTCCATGCTAGTGGTACTACATCTGCCTCTCTCCTCTCCACCAGGAACTTAGAAGCTGCCATGGTCTTCTTCTTCTTCTCTTTTCATGTGCAGTCATCAGCGCCTCCTCTGTTGGAGACCTCCATCCATTTTGCTCCACCCTCTGCCCACCCTTTGTTCAGGTCATCATCCTTCACCTGAACCAACGCACTGAACATCCGTTTGGACCTCCACCTGCAGCCTCCTCTCCTTCTAACCCACTTTCTGAACTTCCAAACAATGTCCTTTTCTTTTCTCTCTCTTCTCTTTCTTTCTTTCTTTTTATTGTTTTAAGACCCACTATGTTGCCCCAGGCTGGCTTGGAACTCGCCATCCCCACCCCCACCCCCAGCCTCCCCAGTGCTGGGATCCCAGGTGTGGCCACTGCGCCCCGGCTCTTCCCCCACCTGGAGAGATCTCGTGAGGTTGAGACAGGGTCTCGGCAGGCCTAGGCTGGCCTGGAATTCGCCATCCTCCAATCTGAGCCCCTCCGGTGCTGGGATCCCAGGCGTGGCCACCTCGCCTGGCTCCGCCCCCACCTGGAGAGGAGATCTCAGAGGTTGAGACAGGGTCTTGCAAGGCCCCAGGCTGGCTTCCGGTTTGTGATCCTCCCACCTTTGCCTTCTGAGTGCTGGGATTATAGCCAAGCACCACGCTCAGCCAGACCAAACCATTTCTTTCAGGTGAATACTTAAGTCCATCATATCACTTTCCACTTCAGAAATGCCTCCAAAAGGGGTCTTCAGACCCTTTCCCATCAATGGAATCCTTTCTACCAAACAAACCTGTTTTCATATTTATAAGAGAGTACTTTTAAACTTCCAGAAAGGTTTGCAACCAGAGGACAGAGTTCTTCTACAGCCTCTGCTCTGTTTCCCCAGTTCTTAACATCTTATATTTCGACAGTGGACCTGTCAAAGCTAAGGTAATATTAGTATATGACTGTTAGCTAAACTAGGGCTGGGATTTAGCTCCATTGGTAGAGCACCGCTCTGCAGTCTCTGAGGTCCCAGGTTCAATTCCCAGCACCGCAAAAATGGGAGAAGGACATGGCAATCCACTCCCGAGGCAATCCCGAAACAATCAGCCAGTGAAAACCCTATGAGGGTCGCTATGAGTCAGACACGACTTGACGGTTCCTAACACCAACATCATTAACTAAGCTTCCAGAAATGCTATTTGGATCTTAATACGCAAAGCAGTAAAAATCGAGCTTTGAAGCAGGAAAGCACTTTCCAAAAGTTTCCCCTGCCTCGTCCACCCCTCCCTTTGCTTTTCCCGTGAGACGTCCCTGACAGCCTCAGAGGAGCCCAGTGTGAGCTCATTAACCCTTGAGACCAAAGACAAACACCGTGTCTTGGTGACATCATCGCCTTCCCAACTCCTCAGCCTTCCTTCTTGCCCTCCTTCCCCGCCGTCCTTCAATGAGCATTTGCTCAGCCTCTGCTATACGCCACACAGTTTCTCTAGGTGCCAGGGACAAAACGTGGATGAATTTCCAGAAGTCACAAAGCTGGCAATGTGGTAGAGGAGAAACAGATCACAGGTGATCAACTTAATAAATCAAATGTATGGTGGGTAAGCTGGGCACGGCGGCGCACGCCTGTCATCCCAACAGCACAGGAGGCCGAGGCAGAAGGATCACAGGTTGGAGGCTAGAAGCAGCTTGAGTAACTTAGTGAGACTTTGTCTCAAGATAAGAAATGAAAAATGGCCTAGGGATGCAACCCGGAGGTAGAGCACTTGCAAAGTATGTGTGAGGCTCTGGGTTCAACCCTCAAGTACTGACAAAAAATTTTAAAAAATAAAATTTAAAAATATATATACATGCATATGTATTATATACATATATATGTATATGATGGGGCTGTGATTTAGCTCAGTGGGTAGAGCGCTGCGCTGCAGTCTCTGAGGTCCCGAGTTCAATTCCCAGCACTGCAAAAATGGGAGAAGGGCCTGGCAACCCACTCCCAAGGCAATCCCGAAACAGCCATTGAAAACCCTATGAGGGTCGCTATGAGTCGGATACCGACTGGACAGCACCTAACAACAACAACATGTGTATATGATACATATGTATTATATGTGTGTGTGTGTGTATTGTTGTTGTTAGGTGCCGTGGAGTCAGGTCCAACTCATAGCAACCATGTGTCCAACAGACAAAACCCTCCCCGACACTGTGCCATGCCCAGCACTCTGTCAGTGCTTCTGTGCCATTCACCGGGTTTTCAATGGCTGGGGTTTAGCTCAGTTGGTGGAGAGCTGCTCTGTGCTTTCTGAGGCCCTGGGTTTGATCCCTAGCATCGCAAAAATGGGAGAAGGAGTGGAGCCCACTCCTGAAACAATCCCAGAACGATCAGCCATTGAGAACCCTATGAACCGCAGAGAGGCACAGCCTCACTGCAGCAGCCCAGCAACAAGGGAGCCAGCTGACTGCAGACTACAACCTCTGAAACCGTGAGCCCAAGTCAATCCTGCCTCCTGTATGTTGTCTTTTCTTGGGTGTTTGTGACAGGGACAGAAAGGCTGACTAGTGCAGATGTGCTTGCTGTCACCTGAGACAGGGAAGTGATTGGCACAGGTGCTGGTCAGGTGCTTGGCTTGGCACCTGCTAGGTTTGAGCTGCCTGCTCATGGGTAGGCCTTCAGCTGTCCCACTGTGGTGTCCAATCCATCAGATCTCAGAAGCTAAGCAGGTTCGGACCTGGTTAGTCCTTGGATTGAAGACCACCTGGGAACCCCAGGTGCTGTAGACTTGGGAGAAGGACCTGGCAACCCACTCCCAAAAATCAATCAGCCATTGAAAACCCTACGAATAGCAGAGAAGCACTGACAATAGTGTTTCGCCTGTTGTACGTCAGGTCGCTATGAGTCGGACACTGACTCAGTGGCACCTAACACTAACAACAGCGACTCATGGGTTGAGATCATGCATTGGCCACTGAGTAACTGAGCCCTTAAGTTGAGCAAAGAGAAGTCAGAGCTGGAGGTACACACACGGAAGTCATCCATCTATAGAAGTTATTTAAAGCCGTGAGTGAGATTGGCGAAGGGGGTGGCTATAAATATAAAAGCAGCCAGGGTTGAGCCTGGAGCTGGCTGCCCATAATTAACAGCAATGGGGAAATGAGGCAAAAAGAGCAGAGGAAACTGAGGTGGAGCAAATGACGGGGGTGTGGGTCCGTCAGCCCATACAAGAAAAACCTCGAGGTATTTCAGATAGCAGAGAATGAGCCATTGTGTCCACAGACTGCTGGGTGGATTCGAGTGATGCGTGAGAATCAACGGTTGGAGGGAGCAGCGTGGAGGTCTATGAGCCAAGGTGACCAACAGCTCTCTTAAAGAGTTTTGTGTGCCAGGCGCGGAGGCGCACACCTGTCATCCCAGCGGCTCCAGAGGAGGAGGCAGGAGGATCGCAAGTTCGAGACCAGAGGCAGTCTGTGTAACTTAGCGAGACCCTGTCTCAAAAAGTAAAAAGAAAATGGGCTGGGGGTGCAGCTCAGTGGTCCAGCACTTGCAGAGCATGCAAGCATGAGGCCCTGGGTTCGAGCCCCTAGGACTGAAAAAAAGAAGGAAAATAAAAAAGGAACAGGAGGGGTGTTGCTGTGAAGAGCACAGGGAGAGAGAGAGAGATGGAGTGTTGGCTGGTGGGTAAAGTGAGGTTCACAAGTTTTTTCTTTTCTTTTTAAACATGGGATTGCTAGCAGCAGAATGTATGCTAATGGGAATAACTGTTAGGGAGGGAAAATATGACAATACTTGAGAAAGAGAATGGGGAAGACAGGAAGGACATCTGAGTGGATGAGGGAGAAGGCCATTGGGTGTACAAGTTTACGTGTGGTATATGAAAAAACGTCTGTTTTCTGTTGCTGTAACAAAACACCTGAGGCCAACCGTCTTATAAAGAATAGAGGTTTATAGACCAACCAACTTATAAAGAATAGAGCCTCAAGGTTCTGGAGGCTGGGAAGTCCAATATCTACATACCAGGATCTGATGGAAACGTCTTGTATCATTACAAGGTGTATCCCAGGGTGAAACAGATCAAGCAAGCCACTTCAGATCTCTCTTTCTCTTCTTATAAAAGCCACTAATACCACCAGTGGGAGCCCCATCCTCATGACCTCATCTAGTCCTCATCCCCTCCCCAAAGCCCCTCCTCATAATACCCTTAATGTATGGGTTTGTGGATCGAGTTTCCAGCACATGAACTTTTGGGGGATGCTTCCATGCCATGGCAGAGTGGATGGCATCATTTTAGGTAGCATCACACACAAGTCTTGCATAGAAACAGGGCAGTAGGCACTAGGTGGCATCAATGCTGGGGGGCAGGCAGTAAACGCAGGCGTAAATGCTTGTAGGCGTTCGACCCAGTGCTTCTGTTATGTTGACAGTGTTTCAAGGATAGGCTCCTGAGCAACCAGCTCTAATTGATGCCGTCATTATGTGTGGGGCGTTTACTCTGTACCAGGCACTGTGCTAGTGCCTAGGGATAGTAGACACTGGTGAGGATGAGGGCGAGCACCTGATCTATTTGTACCTTGAGTGCATTCGAAGATGCTCTGCGCACATACATAATCATTACTGGACCTTCCCCCTCAAATGTCAAAATCAAGACTGATGTTCACTGCCTTACCCTGTCTTTCAATCGCTGCTGGATTTTAAGTTTTTAGACCCCCCCAGCCCATCCCAGAATTCTCTCCACTCCCCATCCCCACTTCCTGCCACCATCCCATCCACACCCCCCCCCCATGACGCTGCCGTCATTCAGGAAGGCAGAGTTCCACCGAGTCAAGATTGTATCAATGGACCAGGCTCCCTGCGGTCTCCATGACAACCGTCATGAATGAGCCAAGCGAGGTAACCCGGGAGATGGTGAATGAGAGGTGGCCCGTTGCCATGGAGACATGCTGAATGGAAAAGCCCCAACCCGCGGGGCTACGTCAGAGGGACGGAACAGCAGGCGTGAAGCCGGGGTGTCTATTTTCAACCCGGAGTTACAAAAATACATTTTCAGAGAGCTCACGATCCATCTCGTTCCTCCGCCCTGCCTGCCTCCCACCGCATCCTTCATCCTTCCTGTGGCTCAACCCCAGCTCCCCAGGTACCCTTCACACCCGTCAAGGACACCTGGAGGCTTGGCCTTTGGCCCCTGCCTCCCTCCCTGGGCTGAGGCGGTAATTCTTGAACCCAAGACCGCCTTCCTTTTGGGGATTGCCAACATCCTCCAAATCCATGAACGGATGGGAAGAGCATTATATTAGTTAGGCCAAGAGTAGTGGGCGGACTGGAAACTGGTCCAGCCTTTCAGAGCGACATCCTTGGGTAGACCAGTTCTCCAGCAAGTCACTGATTGTTGTTGTTGTTGTTAGGTGCCATTGAGTCAGTATCTGACTCATAGCGACCCTCTGTACAACAAGGGAAACACTATTATCAGTGCTTCTCTGCTGTGCATAGGGTTTTCAATGGCAGATTGATTTTTGGGAAGGGGTTGCCAGGTCCTTCTCCCAAGCCTACAGCTTCTGGTGTTCCCAGGCAGTCTCCCTTCCAGGTACTAACCAGGCCCGACCCTGCTTAGCTTCTGAGATCTGATGGGATCGGATGCCATAGGGCTACAGCTGCAGACGTTAAGTCACTGATAGGAGACACCATACACATGGACCACACTCTGATGTTGAACATAGGCCCTCAGGACCCTCTGTGCCTCGATTTCCTCACCTATAAAGTGAGGCTGGGAACAGCCAACCTCAGGAAGTTGTATTATTGTGAATTACACACGATGCTCTTCTAAGACAATGAAGAGGGCGCCATGTTGCCCTCTTCGTTGTATTACATTGTATTACGTTGCAAATAGCTCCTGATCTTGCAAGCTGTGTGACTTGGAGCAGGTGCCTGAGCTCTCTGGGCTTTTACTCATCTCATCCATTCAGTGGGGATAATACAACTCCAGTGAGCTATAAAGAGAACCAACTGAAATACGCCACATAAAGCTCTTAAAACATTAACCAGCTCCTTGAAGTATTCAATAGAGATGGGAGATGATTGAAAATAATGATAAAATCCATCAGCAGCATCCGTATTACTAAAGGTCTCTCCTCCCTGCCCTACCGTTTCGCCCATTTTCTTAGACTGACCTCACACACATTTCCCCTCAAGGGACGTGGTATTTGGCATCATGACCCAACCCTGCGGATTCGTTAGTTTATTTCTGGAAGGCACTTTGGAAGTGGACTTGCTTTGCAGGCTGCAGACATTGCAGGGCTTGTACAAAATCGAAGTCAACACCCCTCCTCTCTGCTTTCCTTCCCTGCTGTCCTCAGCTTTGCCCATTTCTGTCCTGTTTGGGGCAACCAGGGAGCCCCTTACCATTTCAGCTTTCTCAGGAGAGGACATCTTCCCCATAGGACACCTGTAAAAACACCCCTGGAGTTGCACCACGGACAAGCTTGTCCTTAAACATAGGCTAGTGGCGCCCGTCTGTCATGCCAGCACTTGGGAGGCTGAAGCGGGAGGATCTCGAGTTCCGGGCCAGGCTGACTCTCGCGAGACCCTGTCTCAACGTCGCGAGATCTCGTCTCCAGGTTGGGGAGGAGTGGGGCATGGTGGCCAACACCTGTGATGCCAGGACTCAGGAGGCTGAGACGTGAGGATCTTGAGTTCCAGGCCAGCCTGACTGTCGCGAAACCCTGTCTGAACCTTGCGAGGTCGCGTCTCCAGGTTGGGGAGGAGCCGGGCACGGTGGCCACGCCTGCAATCCCAGGACTCAGGAGGCTGAGGTGGGAGGATCGCGAGTTGGAGGCCAGCCTGGGCTGCTGTTGGTTTTTCACCTAGAACACCTGATTCCCTGGGTGCATTTGACCAAACACATCATAGGCACTGGCTCTGACTTAGGGGCCGCCTCAATCTCTGAAGCTGCAGGTGGGGGCTGTGATTGTCTCTTTAACAGAAATTTATATATCAGTTACCATGAACCTTATTGCTATACGTGTGAGTCTATATGTGCCCATTTGTGTGTGTACTTGGGTGCTTATGAACCTGTTCTGAGCCCTTTATAGATAATAACCTTGTTCATCCTAACGACCCATATTATTGATGGTAAGACAGAGTCACAGAAAGGTTAAGTTCCTCCCCCAGGATCACACAGCTGCTGAGGAAGGGACAAAATTGAACCTGTGTACTCCTCCATCCTGAGAGAGTCCCCAGTCATGATTTTGTGCACCTGGCCCTGTCCACACAACACAGATGGTACAGTGCCTATTTTTCAAGCTTATTGAATAAACAGCTTGCTTTAGGCTGCCTTGATGCTTGTCTAAGGTTAGTCGACTCTAATGTGGGCTGAGATAGAGGAAAATCTGGGTGGCCTAGACTCTAGGATCAATCAGTTAGGGTTCAAACCCAGCTTCCCCCATGCTGGCTTAGTACGCTCTCTGTAGGCTCTCTTAGTATATTTTCCTCCCCTGCAAAATGGAGATCATTTAAAAAGCCCCCATTTTCTCAAACTTGTTATTATTGTTGTTAGGTGCTGTCGAGTCAGTATCCGACTCATAGGGACCCTGAGTACAACATGCAAAACACTATTGTCAGTGCTTCTCTGCTGTTCATAGGATTTTCAATGGCTGATTGATTTTTGGGAGTGGGCTGCCTGGTCCTTCTCCCAAGCCTACAGCACCTGGTGTTCCCAGGCAGTCTCCCATCCAAGGACTAACCAGGCCCGCCCCTGCTTAGCTTCCAAGATCTGACGGGATCAGGACACCACAGGGCTATGGCTGCAGGCTTTCTCAAACTTGGGAGCATCAAAATGAATGCATATGCGGAAAACTTCTAGAATGTTGTAGAATGTTCCAGAAGAGAACAAGCATTCGATCCAAATCAACCTTTGTAGTCATGAGCTGCATAGCGACATTTTGTTCAACAGGGGACCATGTATAGACCGCAGTGGTCCTGTAAGGTGATAATGGAACTGAAAAGTTCCTACCTGGATTGGGGTGTGAAAAACAGAAAAAGAAACAAAAGGAATGCTCCTACTACCTACTGACATCTTAGCTGTTGTAACATTCTAGCATGGCGCATGACTCACATGTTTGTAGTAATGCTGGTGTAAACAGACCTACCACGCTGCCTGGCATGAAAGTACAGCTCGTACAATTATGCACGGCACATAATCCTCGATAGCGATAATAAATGACTGTGTTACCGGTTCACGCATTGACTGTATGCGTTAGTCATCTTTCCAGCCCTATAACAAAATACCTCAGATAATCAGCTTAGAAAGAGGAAAGGTTTGTATTGCCTCAGAGGTCTGGAGGTTTCTGCCCATAATTGGGTGGACCCACTATTTGGTGGCCTCTGGTGAGGCAGTGCGTCTTGGCAGGAGGCATGTGAGGAGCACAGCAAGGAAGAGACCAGCATTTCACCATCCCCTTTAAGGCCATGCCCCCAATGACCTAACTTCCTTCCACCAGGCCCCACCTCCTAAAGGTTCCACTACCTCCCAGTAGCAACAGGATGAGGACCACGCCTTTAATATGTGGCCTCTTGAGAACACTTTGGATCCAAATTATACCACTATACTATATTTTCTTCTTCTTTTTTGCTGTTTTTCTTCCTTTTTTGCTTTCTCTCTTTCTTTTTGCCTTTTTTTTTTTTTTTTCTTTTTATGCAGTACTTGAGGACTGAACCCAGGGCCTTTCACATACTTTACAAATGCTCTACCTCTGAACCACACCCCAAGACCCTTTTTTAATTTGTTATCTTGAATCAGGGTCTTACTAAGTTACAAAAGCTACCTCTGGCCTCGAACTTGTGATCCTCCCGCCTCTGCCTCCGGAGTCTCTGGAATTACAAGTGTGCAGCACTGCACCCAGCTTTGTACCATGCTTTTTAGTTGTTACTTTACAGTGTACTCCTTTTGTGTACAGGGGTGGATGGGTGGGTGGGTGGGTGTGGTACCGAGGAGTTGAACCGGGGGCCTCAATGCATGCTTTTGCGAGCGCCATAACACTGAGTCGCATCCCCAGCCCATTTTTTACTTTTTATTTTGAGACAGTGTCTTGTTAAGTGACACAGGCTGCCTCTGGCCTCAAACTTGTGATCCTCCTGCCTCTGCCTCCCGAGTCACTGGGATGACAGGCTTGCAGCCGCCACCTCCTCAGGCTAGAGTGTACTCCTACTTATTAAAAATGTGTACCGTAAAGCAGAGCGCTGTCTTACAGCAGCAACAGCCTCCCGCAGCTCGTGCTGACTGCCTCCATTAGGTGCACCGAGGCCATGTCAAGATATTGACCTTCAACCTCTAGCTTTGTGCACATTCCCCCCACCGTGAGCAGTGGTAACATCATCTAACAAGGCAGGTCTCGGGACGTTTCCCCATCAGGAAGTGGTGCATGATTCTTTATTTACCTTGTGCTGGTATTAGGGGACCTTGTCACCTTTAGGATACAGCAGAAGGAGGTCCCTAAATGATAAGGGGCCTGCAGCCGTAGCCCTGTGGCATCCGATCCCGTCAGATCTCGGAAGGTAAGCAGGTTCGGGCCTGGTTAGTCCTTGGATGGGAGACCGCCTGGGAACACCAGGTGCTGTAGGCTTGGGAGAAGGACCCGGAAACCCACTCCCAAAAATCCATCAGCCACTGAAAACCCTGTGAATAGCAGAGAAGCACTGACAATAGTGTTTCACCTGTTGTATGTAGGGTCACTATGAGTCGGATACCGACTCAACGGCACCTAACAACAACAACAAATGATAAGGGTACTGTGCTAGCAGATAGGGAGAGTTACAGAAAAAATGGTGGAGTTGGATAAAAGTACTGGGGAGTGTTGGGTCAGGGATCAGGACAGTAGCAAATGGAGTTGTCAGAGTAAGTGACATTTGATTAGACTACCTAGGCATTGGCACATGTTGCCGTAATCTGGTGGCACTAATACGAGTTTGAATTTATTTGTCCCAAGTATACTTGGCTGAGTGATCAGGTCTCCCAGATTCCTTCTTATTCCTGTGTTGCAATCCTGGCCTGGGAAACCCATTCCCCTTCCCCTCTCACGTGGAAGGAGGGACCTTCTTCCCTACCTTATTTACCAGGTCACAGGAAAGATAGGAAGGAAAAGATTTAAGCTGGTCTGCTTTAAGCTGGTCTGATGTTGAGGAAATTATGATATCTGTTGGTCACTAGAGGAAAAAAAAAGAATGACAATATGTGTAATTATTATGTGTCAATTTACAGAAAAGGTTTTGAAGGAGTGATGAGGAAAGAGGTGGTATTAGTTAACGTCGGCTGCTATAACAAATACGACCAAAAATCTCTGGCTTCATAGTATACGTGAGTGAGAACTCAATTTTTTTTTTCTGGGGTGTTAGGGATGAACCCAGGGCCTTGCACATGCTAGGTAAGTGCTCTACCACTAAGCTACATCCTCAGCCCTAGAAAGCAATTTTTAAGGTATGATTGGTGAGGGTAGGAGAAGGTGGAAGAGTGAAGGGTGCAAGTATGGCTCTGTTTCACACAGTCTCTCAGATCAGGCTAATGGAGGCTCTACTGTCTTCAACATGTGGCTGCCAAGTTTGGTCTGTGAGCTGCATCCAGCTGGCCTGTGGAGGAAAAAGAGATGGACTGGGAATTGCTTATGGGCTGGGGCAGAAAGTGATGACCCTTACTTCTGCCTACATTCTATTGGCCAGAACTTGGTCCTATGGCCCCGCCTAGCTGCAAGGGAGTCTGGAAAGTGTAGTCTCTGTCAGTCAGCCTGGCCATAGAGTGAGTCTTCCGTGGGAAGCTTGCCATGTTTGTACCAGGGATTCAGCCAACTTCCCACCCACCCTCCAACCCCATGGCCCTACCTACCTGCAAGGGAGTCTGGGAAATGTAGTCTCTGTCAGTCAGCCTGGCCATAGAATGAGTCTTCCGTGGGAAGCTCGCCATGTTTGTATCAGGGATTCAGCCAACTTCCCACCCACCCTCCAACTCAGTGTCCCAGGCTGTTCTGTGCACAGTCAGCCGTCTCTGCCCATGGACTCCACATCTGCAGATTCAACCAGCTATGGATCAGAAGTATTCAAGAAAAGAAATTGGATCTAATGAATTCATGTGCAGACTTTTCTGGTCATGATATTCTAAACAATACAGTATGGCAACTATTTGCATAACATTTACATTATATCTCAGATATGATAAGTCAGCTAGAAATGATTAGCCCCTATGTGTCTATCAGCTTGTCATGCTGTGGGGGCTTGTGTGTCACTGTGATACTGAAAGCTGTGCCATCCGTATTTCAGATACCAGCAGGGCCACCACAATGGATAGTTATCAGCTAAGCTAGACTAAGACAGAGTAGGGAGAAGGACCCAGCAGCCCACTTAAAAAATAATTAGCCATTGAAAACCCTGTGAATAGCAGAGAAGTACTGCCAAATATAGTGCCAGAAAATGAGCCCCAACTGAGAAAGAGTTGCTTCTTCAAAGTAGAGTTGACTTTAGTGACAAGAATGGAGTAAAATCCCTGGGACCTCCTTTTGCTGATGTGGCATGAGTCAAAATGAAAAGAAACACAGTGGCTGCAACATTGCGATCAACATACAAAGATTTTGTGCACTGCTTGGTAGTGATTCATTGTGCTGTACTTAGGGTTGCTATGAGTCAGATCCAATTCAATGGCACCTAACAACAGCAACAGATGATTAAAAATCTATGGGAAGTCAGCTGCAGTGGCGCGTGCCTATAATCACAGTGACTTGGGAGGCTGAGGCAGGAAGATCATGAATTGGAGGCCAGAGGCAACGTTTGCAGCTTAGCACCTAACAACAGCAACAGATGATTAAAAATCTATGGGAAGTCAGCTGCAGTGGCGCATGCCTATAATCACAGTGACTTGGGAGGCTGAGGCAGGAAGATCATGAATTGGAGGCCAGAGGCAACGTTTGCAGCTTAGCAAGTCTCTGTCTCAAAATAATAAGTAAAAAAGGAGCTGGGGATGCAGCTCAGTGGCAGAGTGCTTTGCAAAGCATGTGTGAAGCCCTGCATTCAACCCCCGCCAGTACTTTAAAAAAAAAAAAATGTCTGTGGGAAGCCAGGCAAGGTGGCCTATGCCTATAATCCCAGCACTTGGGAGGTAGAGACAGGGGCATAGCAAGTTTGAGTCCATCGTGGATTAAACAGTGAGTTCAAAGCCAGCCTGGGCTTCATAGCAAGACCCTGTCTCAGCTGCCCCCTCCCCCCAAAAAAAAGTCTACAGGAGGATGTTCGTGGGTCTATGCAAATACTACACCATTTTCTATAAGGGGCTTTGTTGTTGTTGTTGTTAGGTGCTATCGAGTCGGTATCCGACTCATAGCCACCCTCATAGGGTTTTCAATGGCTGACTGTTTCGGGATTGCCTTGGGAGTGGATTGCCAGGCCCTTCTCCCATTTTTGCGGTGCTGGGAATTGAACTTGGGACCTCAGAGACTGCAGCGCAGTGCTCTACCAACTGAGCTAAATCCCAGCCCATAAAAGGCTTTATTTAGTACCCTCATATTTTGGTGTCTGTGGGGTGGAGATGGTCCTTGAAACCAAGCTCTGCAAATATATATTAACCCACTTAATGTAACAGCCCCACAGAGTGGGCACCATAATCAGCCATATTTATAGGTGAGACATCAGAAGTTAGGTAACTTGGCCAAGGTCGCACAGCTAGGCAGTAACATGGCAGAAATTTGAATCCAGGAAGTCTGGCTGCAGAGCCCCAAGCTTCATATAAATTCACGGTAGTGAGATGGAGGCAGAACAGGCCAAAAGTTGGCCTGATTGGCTTTTTAGTCACTAAGGAATTCACCATTTGTGAAATTGTATCTCTCCTCAAATAGTGACCCTGGGTCCACAGCCTTGTTTACTGAGTTCTAGACTCTCAGGAGGTTGAGGCAGGAGGATCAAAAATTTGAGAGCAGAGGCAGCCTGTGTCACTTAGCAAGACCCTGTCTCAAGAGAAAAAATCAAAAAGAGGCTGGGGGTATGGCTCCTAGGTAAAGAACTTGCCTAGCACAGGCGAAGCCCTGGATTTAATCTTCAATATTGAAAATAATAATAACAGTTGTCTTGTAGGAAATTCACATTGTTATTGTTAGGTGCTGTCCAGTCGGGTCCAACTCATATTGACTCGATGTATAACAGAATGAAACACTCCCTGACACTGTGCCATGCCTGGCACTGTCAGTGCCTCTCTGCTATTCATGGGGTTTTCAAAGGCTGATTGTTTCGGGATGGTTTGGGGAGTGGGCTACCAGGTCCTTTTCCCATTTGGGGGAATCAAACCCAGGGCCTCAGAGCATGCAGAGCAGCACTTTACCGACTGAGCTAAACCCCAGCCCTGACATCAAAAGTAAAGCGGACAGTGTTGGATGTTTGCCACTTAGTTTGGCAGAGGACTTGCACACGCGTGTGCACACATGAACACACCCACAAATATCCGTTTGAGTATGTGCCAGCCGCTGTGATTCCTCCATGCTTAATGAGAACCATTTCCCCAAGCAACCCAGTTGCCTGCCTTTGGGTTGATCTTGGGGTGAGGCAGGAATCCTTGGATTCTTTTTCTTTCTAACAAATATTACCAGAACTAACTTCCAGTTGGGAGAAGGACCTGGCAACCCACTCCCAAAAATCAATCCGCCATTGAAAACCCTATGAACAGCAGAGAAGCACTGACAATAGTGTTTCCCCTGTTGTACAGAGGGTCGCTATGAGTTGGATACCGACTCGATGGCACCTAACAACAACAACAACAACAAAGGCTCACAGTGCTTCTGTTATCCTGAGTTGTGCATTTCTCTCTCTCTCTCTCTCTCTCCTCTCTCTCCTCTCTCTCTCTTTCACTCCTTTCTCTCTCTCTCTCCTCCCCCTCCCTCTCCATCTCTCTGTCCTCTGTCTCTCTATGTGTGTGTGTGTATATATATA
>VMDO01034030.1:0-17360 GCA_007922755.1 Pedetes capensis | reverse complement strand
CATACTATGATGCTTACCTGACAATGTTATACTTAAATTTCAAATAACAATGTGAAACCATAATTTAAAAATATACATCGTATTTCCTAACTTGTCCACTAAAAGGGACTAGTAGCAATGATATCCAAGAAACAAGACTCTTCAGAGAAATGACTTATTCTAAGTTTGGAGAGGAAGAACATAAGGTAAGTCTAGAACACTCTGTTGTACCAGAAAACAAACTAAGTTTTGCAGCTTGGTTCAAAGATTAACGGATTTTTGATAAAAGGATGTAAGAGGCAGACTGAAAGGCTCCCAAAGGACAAAACTGAGAGGAAAGAATAAGCACTTCATTGAACTAAAACACTGAATATTTAAGTCTATGAGTCTGTCATAATACTCAAGGAAGAGAAAGCTGAATGGACAAAGATAGTATAAACATTCTGCATTCTAAAATCTGGTAATCAGAATTAAAGAATGGAAAATTTATCCTGCCTTTGTAGTAGAAAATATACTTCAAGATAACCAAACAGCCAGAGCTAATGAGGAAACTTCTTTATTATACAAACGAATGCCTATTAATAAATATGAAAGCATATAGAAAACCATGATTTTGCAACTGCTAATGAAATAATTAAGTCAGGCAATAATAAACAGTGGATGCTAAAATCATTAGAAGGAATAACAGAATTCCTTATTTACATAGTGCCAAAATCTTAAAAGTTAATCGAATCATTTAGTAAAGTAGGTATATGAGTATGATTGCTCTTCCCTTAATAGAGTAATTACTCATGAAACATGAGATAACCAGACATCTTATCTCTTGAAGCGATACAATATAAAGTATAGAGCCTTACTTATGAAGTATTCTTGCCAAAATTATTCAACTTCAGTCAAACCATGGCTTTAGACTTAACTTTTGATAAACACTGAGGATATAGAAACAAGCAACAAGACAAAAAATAAAAAAGTAAAAGAATCAAATAAATGAAACATTTTTCAGGAAAAACAATAGAAGAATTCTACACTTAAAAGATTCATGACATGTAATATTCAAATTCAATAAATACATGATTCTTGACTGGAATCTCGAACAACTGAAGAAATGTAAATACAGTCTGAGCAGTAGGTACATTAGAGACTTACTGTTATTTTTTTAGGTAAGATAAAGTTACTGTGGTTATATAAATAAATAGTCTTTATATTTTAGAGATGCACACTAAAATATTTAGGACAGAAATATCTACAATTTAAATATTCCTACAAAAGATAAATGTCAATAAACCTTAACTATTAATCCTGATTCTATCCTACCTTCTGCATATGTGAAATACTTCAGAGTCAAAAACAAAAATCAGAAATACCTTAAATCTTTGCAAACATCCAATTTTCTCACAAACTTCAGCCTCCATTGAAATTAAGTCATTCTTTTGTTTCACATTTTCTTTTCTAAGTTGTCGTTCCATCTCTACCAAAGTTGTATACTGCCTTATGAGTGACTTTTCATTCACTTGCAAAACAGTGATTTTTCTACTGTTTTCTGAAAGTGTTTTTTTCGTTTCATCTGAATCCATCTGAAGAGCATTGAGCAAATTCTGTACAAAGAAACATTGATATTACTTTTTTTGCAGTACTGGGAGTTGAACCCAGGGCCTCACACTTGCATGCTTTCCAAGTGCTGTGTACCACTGAGCTTCACCCCCAGGCCATTTTTTAAATTTTTAAGACAGGGTCTTGTTAAATTACGTAGACTGCCTCTGGTCTCAAACTTGAGATCCTCCTGCCTCCACCTCCCCAGACACTGGGATTACAGGCGTGTGCCACTGCACCTGGCTGATACTACTTATTAAAGGTAGTTACACAAGTACAAACGATATTGTATAATGATAAAGTATTTTACTTACATTATATTCTTTCACTTTTATTGCATCTTGTTGGATTTGATCCTCGAGTTTTCTCTTTTCTTCTTTTACTGTTTCAGATTCTGTTTTCCAGGTCTCTTTTTCACTAGGATAAATAATAAGAAAACAAACCATAAAACAACAATAAATGCAATTCAGTAAATCTAATATAATGTTTAGCTAGGGAACAGATAAGTTTAGGTTATGGAAATTTGAAGTTTTCTTAAAACAAGAGACATCCTTGCTACTCATATCTGATTACACAGTAAATTAAAATTTTCTTCAATTAATTTTTTTAAATAATGCAAGGTAATAGTTATTTAATCAAACTTTTTTATTCTTTTTGACTTATAACTCTAAAAGAATTACAATATTGCTGGGCATGCTGGCACACCCTTGTAATCCCAGTGACTTGGGAGGAGGAGGGGTAAGGATGGCAAGTTCCAGGCCAAAGGCAGCCTGTGTAATTTAGCAATACCTGTCTCTAGATAAACATAAAAAATGGCATGAGGTGCCGTTCAGTGGTAGAGCACTTGCAAATCACATGTGTGAGACCCTGGGTTCAACCCCCTGTTGTAGTTGCTCAACCCCTTAGTACCACAGGCACACACAAAAAGAATAACAATATATAATATGTATATGAAATATATAATAACCAATTCTAAGTATAGACACAAAGTACATATGGTTAAGTCTAGAACATTTTGTGCCAGAAAACAAACTAAGTTATGAAGCTTGGTTCAAAGACAAATAGGTTCTTATCAAATGGATGTTAAGAGATAGCTTTAAAGGGCACCCACTGGCCAAAATTAATATAAAAGAATAATGACTCCAATTTAGTCATTATTCAGTTAGAAGTTGAATCTCATAAACATTTTATTGAACAGAGAAAAGGATTAGGACTGTTAATACTTCAAACTAATTCTGGAAATCAAGGCTCAACATTCTCACCCTACTCTTAAATTTGAGTGTTGAATAACTGCAAAATACTATTTATTTTAGAAATGTGTGATGAACTTACTCAAATAGAGGAAACTCAAATCATACAGAAATGAAAAATATTAGAAATCTATATAAAGAAAAAGTGAATATAAATTAGCCAAGTCTGTGGACATTCCCAGTTAAGCATTCATACAAATACATATTCACCTTTTTCTTTATATAGGGATAACACATACATACATACATACATACATACATATATGATATGAAGATTCTGGCAAAAAAAAATCAGAGATACTAAAAAATTCTCAAGTTTAAGATTTAATTCCATGATTTTACTAACCCAGAAGCACGGTTAGTCTTAATTTTTTTAAAAAAATAGGTATTGATATAACACAGTATGACATTTTGTATGTATTACTATCATGTGAACAAAAAAACTTACTATTGATTGTTTACCATGCTGTTTTAAATTTTCATAGACTTTTCAACACAAGAAAACAGCTTCACACAATAAAAATGGATGATGACTGGTTTTTGTGCTTCCTAGTAATAAGTCCCATCTTATTTTTTCATATAGTATAAATTATATATTCTTAGGCAGAATTACATTAAGACCCACTAGTTGTTAAACAATGCTACCCAAAAACAGAAATCCTGAATGCATCAAAGGCGAATAATCTTCACAGTACACTTTCACCTCATTGAAGCTACTTTTGGGTATTTTTCTAATTCAGTATGAAGTAGATGGTCTGAGTCTCATTAGTGGTTTCACTATATGCATTTTTAAAAGAAAAAAATGGTTTTGATTTCTTCCACAGTTCATAGTCCTCAGAAGAGACCTATTTTGGAAATCATATAGTCCACGAATGTTTTGAATAACCAAATGCTTTGTTGTTGTTGTTGTTGTTGTTAGATACCATGGAGTCGTATCTGACTCATAGCAACCCTTATAGGGTTTTCAATGGCTGACTGTTCCGGGATTGCCTCAGGAGTGGGTTGCCACCTCAGGAGTGGGTTGCCACATCCTTCTCCCATTTTTGTGGTGCTGGGAATTGAACTCGGCACCTCAGAGACTGCAGAGCAGCGCTCTACTAACTGAGCTAAATCCCAGCCCAAATGCTCTTTAGTAGATAGAATTTATCAATGAAACTGTAATAAATAAACATCTATGTCCTTAGCCATATTACCAGTATATCCTGGAACCAAGGAAAGATGGTTTTCCTGTCTCAACAATCCATTTAATTGTTGTTTTAAAATCTTAATATTTCCATCATTTATAATTTCTGTTTAGGATGATAATTCTAACCACTACTTGGGATTTAGCTCAGTTGGTAGGGCGCCGCTCTGCAGTCTCTGAGGTCCCAAGTTTGATTCCCAGCACCACAAAAATGGGAGAAGGATGTGGCAACCCACTCCCAAGGCAATCCCGAAACAATCAGCCATTGAAAACCCTGTGAGGGTTGCTATGAGTTGGACACAACTCGACGGCACCTAACAACTTTTTTATTACTACTTGAAGCCAGTTTAAACCAACCATAACATATTCTTCAAATTTGATTTCAAGTAATGACTTTACTAGAGATATCAAGTCTAGACAGCAGCCAAGTGAGATATATTGCTTTTCTTCCTATAAACTATACTACTCCAAGGTCTTCTTTCCTCACTAAATAAGCTACAAGCTCACTTATACTTCTCTTTCTCCAGAAAGTTAAAACTACATTCAATCTCAAATTCCTTCTGAACAAAACTTGGGCCAGTGTTTAATGGTCCTGAGAAATATCAGGGAAAAAAAAAACATATTTCCATGATGGGGTTTCTGTCTGTGATGAACCAGAATCACTGGAGTTAACCAAATATCATGGTATAATTTTTCAGGCAGGTGGTCTGCACAAGCCAGTTCATTTTCTTTATTAGCCATGTCACAGCGCCCATTTGTAAGGGGCTATTTGTTTCTCTTTCCATCAGCAGCCAACTGTTTTGGAGACTACTTAACCTTCATGTTCTTATTAAGTGAAATAAGAAATCCTTTTTCTAGGAAGATCAATGGAATGATCCTCAATATTGTTACAAGTTTCACTTTTTAACATTGTTGGTTTCAGATAGCATTATCTCTTAAATACCAGCACCTCGTGATACCACAGGACCTCAACCTGGCCTCAGCACTGATGAACACTGCCTAATGGCCTAGATCTTCCCTTAGCTCACATTCAGAGCCATTCAAATGCTGCTGCATGAAGCCAGACGGGATAGCTTGACCCACGGGTGCCCCATGTACTCTACACAATGTTAGCTCTCATTGCAGTATAACTAAAAAATATATATTATAAATAATCAGACTGAAAAGAAGGTATGTAAAGGACTCAGTTGGACAGGAGGAATAAGTTCAAGAGAGCTATTGCACATCATGGTGAATAGAATTAATAATATACTATATACTTAAAAACTGCTAAGTAGATTTAAAAGTTCTTGCCACAGAAAATAGTAAGTATGTGAGGTAATATACATATTAAATAACTTGATTTATGCCCTCCACAGTTTCTACACATATCAAAACATCATGTTGTACACCATTGTTGTTAGGTAACAATGAGTCAGGTCCAACTCATGGTGACCCTATGTACAACAGAATGAAACACTCCCCAACACTGTGCCATGCTCTGTACTATGTCAGTGTTTCTCTGCTATTCACAGAGTTTTCAATGGCTGATCATTTGGGGAGAGGGCTTCCAGGTCCTTGTCCCATTTTTGCAGTGCTGGCAATAGAACCCAGGGCCTCAGAGCATGCAGAACAGCACTCTACCAAATGAGCTAAACCTCAGCCCCTTCATTGTACACCCTAAACATATAAAATTTTTACCAATTAAAAAAGACTGCAAATATATTAATTAGTTCATTTTTTAAAAAGATGTATAAGATGTTGTCATGTACAAAAGAGACATTCCATAATTTGCTTGACATAAACCAATTATGGTGGCATCATTCTCTTTGCCACTGAATCATTGAGACTTGGGTATGTGACCTAATTCTGGCTAATGAGACCTGAGTCAAAGTCAGATAGACACCTCCAGAAAAACTTTTTATCTAAAAATAAAAAATTAGTTGGGCACAGCTCTTGTCTGTAATCACAGCAATTCAGGAGGTGAAGACAGGAGAATAGCCAGTTCGAGACCAGAAGCAGCCTGTGTAACTTACTGAGACCATCTCAAAATAAAAGTTAAAAATGGGCTAGAGTGAGGCTCAGTGGTAGAGCACTAACAAAAGCACGCATGATGCCCTGGATTCAGCCCCCTACCACTGCAAAAATAATAAAAAATTAATTTTTAAAAATTAAAATTTATGTGAAAAAATATGTTCCTCTCCTTTAATGAGCACAGTTCTATCATAACCTTTTGCAACTATTTTATAACCATAATAACAACAACAACAATAAGGGATAACAACAATCAATATATACAATTCATCATCTACTAAGCTTTGGATTTTTTGTTTGATAATATGATAATCATCCATAGTGTTTAAATCAACTTCGATTAGGTATTCTTATGCCTCTTAAGGAAATCATTCTATTGATACAGATGAGATGGCAGAGATAAGGAGAAATGTTATTTCCCTATGAACACATATTAATAGCGATGACAATGATGATGAATGATGCTAACAATAGCTCACATAAAGGTTTTTCATGTGCTATGCACTAGTCTGAGCAATTTCATATTGTTGTTGTTGTTAGGTGCCGTCGAGTCGGTATCCGACTCATAGCGACCCTCTGTACAACAGGGGAAACACTATTGTCAGTGCTTCTCTGCTGTTCATAGGGTTTTCAATGGCAGATTGATTTTGGGGAGGGGGTTGCCAGGTCCTTCTCCCAAGCCTACAGCATATGGTGTTCCCAGGCAGTCTCCCATCCAGGTACTAACCAGGCCCGACCCTGCTTAGCTTCTGAGATCTGATGGGATCTGATGCCACAGGGCTACAGCTGCAGGCAAATTTCATATTATAATTCACTTAAATTTCTTAAAAACTGCATGAAGAAGGTGTCACTATCACAGAATTTTATAGAAAAGGAAACTAAAACAGAGAGAGGGAAAATAATTTGCTCAAAGTTTTATAACCAGGAAATGTTAAAGTATGTATTCAAACCCAGACAATCCCAGGATATGTGCTTGCAATCATGAAACTGTCTATTTAAAAGCATGTTCTTTGACAGCAGTTATTAGCATTAAAAAAAGGAAGGAAGGACAAAACACAATATCTAATTTCTCTCATGTTATTTCCATTATGAATGAGAACATACTGCAATTAAATTTATAAAATTTTGAGAAAACACGTACCTTAGATATTCTTTATATAATAAACTTTGTTGATGACGAATTACTGAAAACTTTCTGTTATAGTCTTCAAGAGACTCTTCTAAAGTCTTTAATTTCTTTTCTTTATTGTCCAGTTCCTAAAAATTGGTTTAAAAACAAGAGGTAAAAAAGCATCAAAATACATTTTGAATTTGAAGGCATTAATTCATATTTTAACAAAATTACAGAAAAACAAAAAAGTAAAGTTGCCAAATCCATAAACAGCATAGATCATTTCTATGACATGTTTTTAATTTAATTTCACCTGACACACAAAAATATTAAAACAGTCTACACATTAATGGAGCTCCATGTGATGCTTCAATATTCTGTATTTTGAACATTTTATTATAAGGCATATATGGAATGAGACAATATGCATAAAAAGTACTATAAAAGTGGCAAAATTACTTTTATCAAGTATCATGGTTACAGTAGGCACACAAATTATCACACAGAATAGTTACTTAAGCACAAACTTTTACCACATAGAACAGTTATACACTCACTTCTAGTCACAGAGCCACATATCCTTTTGTGAACATATATTGTAATGCCTCCACTAAAATTAACTTTTCAAATGATTTCTTTTTAAAAATGAAGACATTGAAACGTAAAAAGATTATATAACTTACTTAACATCAAAAAATTCATTAGTACTACATCTGGCAACCATTTACTAAGCACATCGGCCAGTTTGGACAGGCTGTGAGACTCCCAACCAGTGCTTTCTGGTCTACTACCATGCTTCTCATGTTTTGTTTTATTTTCTTTTAATAAAGATGAAAAATACCGAATCTTAGCTCAAACAACATGGCATATAGCCATTACTTGTTGGTAATATCCCTTTATTGTAGGAGAATAAAAGAAATGATAAAAGAGTGCTATGAATTTAAAAGTAATGATACAACATGAATTATAAAGTAATATTTTGATATATAGGTTAAGATTGTCTCTACTTGACTTAGATAACATAAAAATCCCAAGATTTACAAAAAAATTTAATTAATGTCATTTCCAAATATAAAAACAAGTATTTGACAATTGTTAACTCAAGACTATTCACAATGGACAGTCTAGCAGAGAGAAACAGTGGTGCTTATAATCAAAAAATGTTTTCATTGATTCTGAACACATTTTTGTAATTACATATATAACGTGTGTGATGTTACAAATATTCAAACTTCAAATGAAGTAACAGAAAGCATCTCTCATTAGGCCATTCACAATGCCCATGTTATAGATAGCAAAACTAAGAAACAAGTACAAGGTAGGTGGTGGTGGTTGTTGTTAGGTGCCATCGAGTGGGTATCCAACTCATAGTGACCCTGCATACAACAGGGAAAACACTATTGTCAGTGCTTCTCTCTGTTCATAGGGTTTTCAATGGTGGATTGAATTTTTGGAAGTGGGTTGCTGGTCCATCTCCCAAGCCTACAGCACCTGGTGTTCCCAAGCAATCTCCCAATCAAGTACTAACCAGGCCTGACCCTGCTTAGCTTCCGAGATCTGATGGGATCAGATGCCATAGGGCTAAAGCTGCAGGCACAAGGTAGGCAGTAACAGTCTTTCTTTTTCAAAAAGATTAACAAATTATAGGTAAAGCAAAGAAAAAGATAGATAATTTTTCTCAAAAGTTTTTCTTTGGTTAACAGGAAAAAGGGACCAATTCTGACTATGACACTAAAAAGTTTTATCACTTTATTTTCTTGATTTGCTTTACTAACCAGCATTAGATATACGCATTCACCTTACTTAAACATTGCTACTTTATAGTACCCCCATGTGTCTGTCATCGTGTCATGCTGGGGGGACTTGCATGTGGCTGTGATACTGAAAGCTATGCCTCCAGTATTTCATATACCAGCAGGGACACTGATGGTGAGCAGGTTTCAGCTGAGCTTCCAGACTAAGACAGACTAGAGAGAAGATCGAGCAGCTCACTCCTGAAGCAACTGTTGTTGTTGTTAGGTGCCATCAAGTCGTTATCCGACTCATAGCAACCCTCATAGGGTTTTCAATGGCTGACTGACTCGGGATTGCCGTGGGAGTGCAGTGCTGGAATTGAACTCGGGACCTCAGAGACTGCAGCGCAGTGCTCTACCAACTGAGCTAAATCCCATGGACCCCTGAAGCAATTAGCCACTGAAAACTCTCTGAATAGTAGAGAAGCAATATCAAATTAGTCCCCCAGGCTGGAAAATGAATCCCCCCGGCTGAAAGGCATTCAAGAAATGACTGGGAAAGAGTTGCCTCCTCAAAGTAGAGGCAACCTTAATGATGGGAATGGAGTAAAGCCTCTGGGACCTCCTTTTGCTGATGTGGCACAACTCAAAGATGAGAAGCATAGTGACTGCAACAGTGGGTTCAAACATAAAAAGATTGTGTTCATGGCACAGTGTCTGGTAGTGTTTCGCTCTGTCATACATAGGGTCACTATGAGTCAGATTTAACTCAATGGCATCTAACAACACTTTATAGTATTCTACACATCAATCATATATTTCATTTGAATAATGCACATATGAATAAGATGCATGAACATGTAGATGAATTGAATAAACTTATTTTGTCCTATTTCAAATAACATCATAATCAGCTAATAATATATTTCATTAGTAATAGTCTAAGAACTCAAGGGAATTCATGAAGACTAAATTTTAAAAGATAGTATCAATAATTTTGTTATTCACATATAAAATTTTCAATACCTGCAAGAGATGTACTAAATATTCATTCTGAGAATTAATGATATTGGCACTAGATGGTGCTATTCCATCAGGTAAGTCCACTCCTTTAAAGACTACATTTGAGCCTTCTGATTGTCGTAGAAGACTGGTTTCTTTCTCAAGATGATCTATCTGGAAACAAACAATCTGAGTGAGAAATACATACATATATATATATATATATATATATATATATATATATATGTATCTTATATCTGAAGAAAACTTGAAAAGCAGTAATTTATACTTCATACCTTTTCTATGAAATATTTTAAAAAACTAGATAAGTGAATGACCTGGCAGGAATTAATTAAATCATACTTTACTTTTTACTTAAAAATGCCTAAGACTGAAAGGTTGAGGTTTAGCTCAGTTAGTAAGAGTGATGCTTTGCACTTTCTGAGGAATGGAGTTAAATCCCCAGCACTGCAAAAATGGGAGAAGGTTGTGGCAGTCCACTCCTGAAACAATCAGCCACTGAAAACCCTGCAAGGGCACTATGAGTCGGATACAACTCAATAGCACCTAACAACAACAACACAACACCATCTACAGCTAGGCATGGTGGTACATGACTATAATGTCAGAGACTCAGGAGGCACAGGCAGGAGGATCGCAACTTCAAGCCCCAAAGCATCTTATGTAATGTAAGGAGACCCTTTCTCAAGATAAAAAAACTTTTTCAAAAGGAACTTGATGTGCAGCTCAGTGGTAGAACACTTGCAAAGTATGTGCAAGATCCTGGGTTTAACTTTCTAGTACCAAAAAGAAAAAAATAAAAGCCTAAGAGTTATTATTTTTATATTCTAAAACAAAAACAATAAATAAATAAAAAACAAATTAAAAAATAAGAAAAAAAATTTGTTCTTTTTAATAGTACAAGGCACTTCTTTTTCCAAGTGCTCTATCACTGACCTGTACCTCGCCTCCCAAGACCCCTTTTTATTTATTTTGAGAAAGGGTTTTACTAAATTGTGCAGGCTGCTACTGGCCTCACTTGCAATCCTGTTTCAGCCTCCCGAGTTTCCGGGATTATAGGCATGTGGCAAGGCATTTTCAACTTAATTTTAATTCCACAAAGGTTTCTTAATGTTGAAAGAATTAATTCAAGGGACATTTCACATACAGCTGTCTTCAAAAAAATGTTTTCTATTAAATCTATATTCTCATGCTTACCATTTTCTTTATTTAATAAAATTCTCACCTTTAAATTTGCTTTTGCCAACTGCTGTGAGTAATTTATAGCCTCTTTCCGTGACTCCTTGAGCTCCTGTCTTAATTCTTCATTCCTTCCAGTAAGTTGATCAACTTGGGCTTTCAAATGCAGACTAGCATCAAAGATTCCTTCTGCATTCTTTGATTCTATAGCCTAGTATATGTGTGTGTGTGTGTGTGTGTGTGTGTGTATAATATATTAGAAATATAGAGAAAAATCAATAAAATCATAGTAAACAAAAATTTACCTTTAAATAAAATTGACATAAGCTTTTTTTCTATCTTCCCTGCCATGCACAGTAACTAAGTACGCTATATCAATTTCTTATTTGTGACTTTATATTTATGAAACTTCAGTTGAACTTATATTACTAAGCACACTAATTACATCATTAAAACAAATAACAATACCGAGTTAATCTTAATAGACTGCCAAATTAGAAAAATCCCTAGAGAGGAGTAAAATGACTAGGGTTCACATAATAATCAGTTTCTTATTAGGTGGGCAAGTTATTTAAATTTTTATATCCTCATTTCATTGTCTTTAAGGTAGAAGAAATAATATTTGCTCTGCCCACTTCACAGAGTTTTATACAGTCAAAATGATGTAATTTATACATAAAAGGTTTGAAACTATGCAGTAGCTGAATTAAAAGTATGAGCAAAAGAATGGACTAGCTTCCATATTCAATTGAGTTTTTCAGTGCTTCTTCTCCACATAATTGAAGCACACATGATAACAAAGACCAAGTAAGATAAGAAAGTATTATTCAAGACAAATGAATCAGCAAAAATAATATATCATACATTAAAATATTATCAGAGTAACTTCAGCAGCCCTCATCCTCCAACAATGAAATACACACACACACACACACACACACCATTTTGTACATAGCTATATAATATATACAGAAAGATATAATATATTTGGACATTAGAAAAACTATATGAAAACAAAACTGTTCAATGTGAAATAAACTTTAGAACTGAAGACAGGGACAAATAAGTAAAACCAAATATAATGTACTCAGGAGGGTGATGGAGAGTTTAACTCTAGACAGTTGACTTGTAAAAGTAAGTCTTTCCCTGAAGGAGATCAGAAAAAGCCATGCAATGTAGTAAGTTATAGTAATTCAATAGAGATACTAGGAAAATAGAGTGAGGTACTGTGACTAACAACAACAAGGTAGTCTAGCTAGTTACCTTATTGAAGAATGTAATATGCCTACATGGTCTTTAAGTCAAGTGAGAATGAATTAGATTACAGTTTTGGCACTGAAAAATATCCTGTAGTAACTGAGAGTGAAACGAAAGCATAATCCAGAACTATAAATCTAAAGAGTCATGAGTTCTAATGATTTCTTAAAGGAAGTATTGCTAAATAATTTGTGAGTAACAGACAGCATATGAAAAAAAAAAAAAAAAAAAAGAAAAGAAAAGAAAGAAAAAACAATGGCAACCAAGGACAGGACTTTATCAAAGCAATGATCTGTTTGGGGAAGTTCCAGAAACTATCAACAGAAAACCAAGGCAGGTTTTCCTGTAGGTATTAATTTTTATTTGGTTACTAAGTGAATTTCCCTTGAAGAATGAAGTTTGATCTGGAACAGAGTATCAGTAGTGGATACTGATACCACAGATTTAGGATCATAGAAAAAGATGTTCACATGAAAAGCAAGAACAATTATTTTTGATATTTAAAATAGCACAGGCAAAACAAAGTCACTAATCAGAGAAGTAAAGTCAGAATCAGAAAGATATAAAGTGAATCAAATTGTTCCTATAACTTTTCTCAAAAATGATTTCCTGGCCTCAGGAAACATTTAACCAAACAGCATCCTTCTGACAAGCTGCTAAAGTTAATAGGATTGTTATAGAAAGAATCCAACTAATGATTGAGATTTTAAAATACAATTCAGTGAAAAAGAATTTTCCTGTTTAAATCAAGGAATCATTCTAGAAACAATAATGTATACTAAGTATGTTCAGATAATATAAATGACATACTTAAATATTAATCTAAAATGTGTATTATATTCAAATGTAACAGTGATTCATGAATATTGTGGAATTCAACTCTCTATGTGGTAAACACAGATAGGATATTACTTAATGGCTAAAGTCCTTCTTCTTGTTGCTAGGTCCCATGGAGTCGGTATCCAACTCATAGCGATCCTACATACAACAGCGGAAACACAATTGTCAGTGCTTCTCTGCTGTTCATAGGGTTTTCAATAGCGGATTGATTTGTGGGTGCAAGATGCCGGGTCTGTCTCCCAAGCTGACAGCACCTGGTGTTCCCAGGCGGTCTCCCATCCAAGTACTAACCAGGCCCGACCCTGCTTAGCTTCTGAGATCTGACAAGATCGGATACCACAGGGCTATAGCTACAGACTCTAACAACAACAAAGTCCTTCTTGTAGCAATGGGTAAATCTTTAAATACTTAACCTAAAAATCACAGTACTATACATGCAGGTTTGTAGCAAAATTTCCTAACAAATCTAACATATAAAAAATCTGATGTAAAAAAGTCTGACATATAAAAAATGAATAAAAAGAAACAAAAACAAAAATTTAAAGGTCTAGAAAATATGAACAAAAGTAAGCAGATTTTGGAGTGGACCTGAAGCCTGGAAGATAAAACCATCAAGGCTTGAGTTTGCCATTTTTAAGCCTGGCTGCAGTTACAGTGACCAATGTGACCCTTCTGTTCTAAAAAACTTAAGATAGAATCTGAAACCACAGGAAATTGAGTAGGAAAGCCAAGTAAAAAGAAAACGAACAAGAAGAGCTCTAAATTCTATGTGAAAAACTGCCAGGTCTTAGACTGACCCTCAAACCAAAATAGTGATGACAAAGGAAAAGTGAGAATGAACTTGAAGGCAGATCAAAAGCAATAATCTAATCAGAAGAAGAAAAGATAAAAATGAGGGGAAAAATGAACATAGTCTAAGGACCTGTGAGATGATAATCTAAACACGTTTCACTGGCGTCTCGGAGGATGTTTCACTGGCGTCTCGGAGGGAACAGACTTCTCAATTGTAGTAAATAACAAGTGAACAGATTCAGGATGTTCAGCAAACACCAAACTAGACAGACAACACATACACACTTACACACTTGAACGCATATACACACACACCTTGCACATTATATACAAACTGGTGAAAACCAAATATAAAAAGACACTGTTAAAAGCAGCCTGAGGAAAGCTATATATTACACACAAGGAAACAATGATTCAAATTACTGCAAATTATATCTCATCAGAAATCAAGTTGACGAGTATGTAGTAGAGCATCACCTTTAAAGTTCTGGGGCAGGATGGTTGAGGACATACACTGACATGAAAAAGTAACTTACATTAACTAGTCTTTCAAGACTAGGGATAATTAGAGATGTTTCTCCTTTAATATCAGGATCTTTCTGCATTTCCTTAATAGCTTGCAATATTTCTTTCATACCTTCCTCAAGTTGCTTATTTTCTTCAACTAATTCTTTCACTGTAATTACATATTTTTCAAAATGAACGAACAGAATTTTTTCATTATTTACATTGTTCTACATATGTGGCAAATATTTCATAGACAGAATAACTATTGGGAAAATGTAAATATAAATATACAAAAAATTTTTACTCTAAATCCCACATGAATAGTTGAGTTAAATGGCAGACTTTTTTAAATCATGGGCATAAACACATATTCCTATCTCACAACTGAAAGAAGTAAACCATAAGCATACTTTTGCATTAACTTAAACTATGCTTTACATTGAAAATCATTTAAATTCACTTTCCTAACTTCATTTTGATTAGAGTACATAAAAACAAGACAGACATCTTTACAAAAAAATAGAATATCATTCTCTGAAAATGAAACAGCAATAGGTTAAGTGCCAGAGATAGAGTTATAGATAATAGAGGTAACTACGATAAAACAGATATCATAATTTGTATTAAACAACTTTCAGGCCCAAAATTTTTAGTATAGAAAAAATAGGTACAGAAAAATAAGAGATAACAATAACTTACATTTATTCTGAAATTTAGCTATTACTATCTTACTTCTTTCTAAATCTCTTTCCTTTTCAATTAGTTCTCTTGAAAGAAATTCATTCTGAACAAAACAAAGAGAATAAAATTGACATTTTATAAAACATATTACTCTATAGGTATCAAGTTAAAAATACTTACTCCATTAAAATATAACACATTGAAAAACAGGCTATAATGATATAGCAATAATTATAAAAATAAAGTCTACAGAGCAAAACATGATATTCATGTCATCTCCCCCTCCCTCAAGCCCATTGGCAGATGACAAAGAGATACAACGAAGATTTTTGTCTTTAGTACCACAATTATTTCTCTTAATATTCTGTCTTAATACTACCTGTTCTGCCTGGCTTCTATGACGTTCAAGCTCTATTTCTGCATTTCTACTCTGTGCTTCTTTGATCAATAAATCATGTGCTATGACTTCATTCTAAAGAAATATTTAATATATTAGACAAGTCAACAAGTTCATATCAAATGTATTGGCATTTTTAAGTATTTTTATAAAACAGAATATGTATAAATTAGTGTAGATGTGCAAATAAAAAGAAATCTTTAATTGTCACAGAACTTTGTTATAGATGTCATAAAAAAACTGATTCTACGAATATAATTTGGAAGAAAGCTTACCTGAGATCTAAGAAATACTAGTTCTCTCCGTAGCTGTTCTATAAGATTTTCAAGTGGGTCTATCTGAGATAATTTTGATTGTGCAGTAATAGGCACAGGATCCAAAATATTACCTTCAAGCTTACTTTTCAAAACCTCAGTCTCTAAGGGTACTTCACTTTTTCTTTTATCTTCTTTCAAACTGAGATCAGCATACTTGATTTGAGAATGAACCTGTTCATCATCTGATGTTGCTATTTGTAATTTATCCATGTCAGCTCTATTATCATGAATTTGTTGACAAAATACTGCAGATTTTTGCCTAATAGATAATTTCTGCATTAATTCTGAAGCTGTTGGTGAGGCATGAACAGATGAATTGCTTTTTTGTATGAAACTAGTCTTCTCTAGTGGTTGATGAATTCCTGATACTTTCTTCATATAATCATCAGAAAGAGAGCATAAGTACTCATTTATTTCTTCACTGCTCTCTTTACTAAAGGAACTGACTAATGATTCTAGATTTCTTAAAGACTGTAGACATGGTGCTTTAAAAATCTCTCTTATTGAAATAGTTTCCGGGGTCGAATTATTATCCTTCACTTGCACAGATGAAGAATGTCTGGTTAAAGAGACAAAAGGTTCCACTCCACTTTCTACGCTATGATGAATTTCAGACAACATTCTTGATAATGATCGTATGGTCATATTCTCCTCTGTCTCACTGTTATCTGGTTGTGGAATACTGAATGATGATCTCCTATGCAGCAGCTGTATTTTATCTGAACTCTTAATCTGTATTCAGAGTAAATAATGTCACATTAATCAATCTTTGGATCAACAGATTATTTAAATAAGCAAATATTTTTCTTATTTAACAACTACAAAAGAGCAGGTGTGCAAAATGAGGCAATGGTAAAGAAATGAAAGTACTGACAATATTTTCTTTTATTCTCTTTGCCATAATATATTTCACTGTTTACCTTTGACTGTGTTTCATTCATATTTCTGACATTCACAAAATTCAATCTTCTTTCTCCTATTCTGTCTTCTTGAGAAAAGTTTTCAGTTATGTTCAGGTCCTCCATGGTTAATGCTACAAAATGAATGAATTAGCAAATTAAAAATGTAAACACACCCCTTTATTCCAATGCTTTAATTCTTTAAAACTGAAATTAAGTTTTAACTCACCATATATGGCACAATGTTCCCAATATAACCTTCTGAACTAGTTTACTTTTAATAAGCTAATATAAAAAAAATTGAATGTGATCTTCTCTATTATTCTTTGCCCATTCTATGCTAAAATACTAACTAATACACAGTGAAATAGTTAAAAACTTATAAAGCCAGTAAATAACAATCAGGAATTATAAATTAATGTATTATACTAATAAATTATGCAATTTCACTTTGGTAAAAAATTTTTGATATATTATAGTAAACCATAATACTAAAACACAACAATGCTCTATTATTCATAGATGTTCTAGTAGACTTGGGCCAAGTTAAAGATAATTCTCTTCTATAACCCACTAACAAAAAAAGTACTGTAATGGTTATTATAAAAC
>VMDO01034029.1:0-17378 GCA_007922755.1 Pedetes capensis | reverse complement strand
TTTTTTTTTTTTTTTTTTTTTTTTTTTTTTTTTTTTTTTTTTTTTTTTTTTTTTTTTTTTTTTTTTTTTTTTTTTTTTTTTTTTTTTTTTTTTTTTTTACTTTTTAGAGACAGAGTCTAGCTAAGTTATGCAGATTGCCTCTGGTCTCGAACTTGTGATCCTCCTGCCTCAGCCCCCCAAGTAGTTGGGATTACAGGTGTGCGCCACCGTGCCCAGCTTTCATTTTTGATTTTTTGAAGCATATCAAAAATACAGAAAACCACATAATTTCTAAATGTATAGGTATATTCATTTCATAAAGTGAATATATCTTTAACTAGCACTGGGATAAAGAACCAGAATATTATCAGCATCCCAGAAATTCCAAAGTTACTCCGGATCCCCAACACCTCTTGGTATTATGCTTTCAAATTTTTAGAATATCCTTTGCCTATATTTTGTGGATGGGAGAAGGACATGGTAATCCAATTCCAAAGCAATCCTGAAATAATCAACCATTGAGAACCCTATGAGGTCTCTATGATTTGGACCCAACTCAAAAACACCTAACAACAATAACAATATTTTGTGGAATTTCATTGTGATATAAATGAGCATTTTCCTGACAACAAATAAACTAGAACACTTTTAATATTTATTTTGACCATTTACGCATATTTTAAAAGTCTCCACTCAAGTTAATTTTTTCATGTTGTTGTTGTTAGGTGCCATTGAGTCGGTATCCAACTCATAGTGACGCTCAGAGGGTTTTCAATGGCTGACTGTTTCAGGATTGCCTTGGGAGTGGATTGCCAGGTCCTTCTCCCATTTTTATGGTGCTGGGAATTTTACTGGGGACCTCAGAGACTGCACCACAAGCGCTCTACCAACTGAGCTAAATCCTAGCCCTGATACTGATCATATAATCAGGTTCTAGGAGATTTTTTGCGTGTACTGAGAACTGGGTTTTTGTCAAATATTTGGTATTGTAAATATCTTATTTCACTCTGAATTACCTTTTCACTCTCTGAATGTATGTCTACATGGAGAAATATTTTTAGCACCTTCTTTTTCTACTTTTTAATATTCTAAACGCTTAGTAACAGTTCCTAATCCGTATTCTTCATTCTTCCTTTTTTTTTTTTTTTTTTGGCCTAAAGAAGATCTTGGGTGTCTCTTGGTGACAACTCCAAGACATAACTTCACCACATATGAGAGCAAAATGCAATGTTTCTCCATGGATGGAGGGTGTATATGGTACCATAAATCATTCACAAGTGGAAGCATTTTGCTTTTATGTACTTATTTATTCCTGGGCAGGCAGTGGCAGGACTTGAGCCTATAAGCTGCAGCCCCAGAGTGGTAGATGTGGGCAGAGGTGAGCACAGCCACCATGCCCTAGCTCCACCCTGCAGACTCCAAGAATAAGGTGTGTTGGCCGGACTGCGCCCTTGATCCCTCCCCTTCTCTTCCAGTCATTCATTTATTCACCAGACAGCCAGCAGCCCACAGACCTGAAACTAGGACCTTCCTTGTGCTAGGTAACTGTTCTACTACTGAGGGACATACTAACCCTTTTTATTTTGTGACCAGGTCTTGCTAAGCTGTGCAGGCTTCCTTTGGCCTGGAATTCACAATGGTCATGCCTCAAGCTCCCCAATTGCTAGGAGTGTGTGTGTATGTATGTGTGTGTGTGCATGCACACACACTATGGCACTGCCTTGCCTCCCAGATGTTTTTAATCTTCATATGGTGCCCTTTATTTTTTATTTTCCTTATAGTTGGTATTTTTTTCAAATTTCTTCATAAGATAGTATTACCTTATTAAAATATAGGAAACATTGTTTCCTTGAAAAGTCTGTATTAATTTACCATTCATAATGACATCAGCAGCACACATGAAATTTCTTTGTTATGATATAAAGATGGAAATTCCTGTATTCCCTGTGTGTACATCAAATTTGCCTAGCACCAATTATTTAAAATATGGTCCTTTCCCTATTATACTAAAATGCCATCTCTGTCATAAATTAGCTTACCATATGTATCTTTGTTTTGTCCCATGGGCAGTTTGTGTAGTCTTTTCCAATTACCTCACCATCTTGATAACTAGAACTTTGTAACTGAGCTTACTATCTACTAGTATCTAGCTTTGTTCTTTAAAAGTGCTTTGGCTACTCTTATTTGTGAAAAGCTAAAATAAATTTTCCAACAAAATTTTCAGTTTGCATACAGACACAAATACATACAGCCTACCAAGATATTGAATGAGATTGAGGTAAAAGTATAGGTTTATGAGTAAAGAATTGAAATTTTTAAAAATAATTTTGAGTCTTTCTAGCCAAAAATGTAAGCATGAACATTCTTATAACTAAGGATTATGGAATTTATTTCATTTTTTTCTTTTTTCCTCTTTCTATTAGCATATATTAACTATAAAAACAATGGGTTTTACTGTTGAGTTTCCTAGAGAGTACCACCACTATAGGGGCCTATCTAGCCTCCCTGGAGAACCAACATCTATCCTCCAGGGCATGGGAGCTCCAGAGGATAGAGAGGGCCACAGTGGCAGGGGAACATCTGGCCTGCTCGGAGGACCAACATCTATCCTTCAGGGCCAGTGACCCTTGGCCTACATCCTGGTCCTTCACTCCTTCCCCTCCCATCCACTGACCAAAGGTGGCACCTGACTAGGCCAGCTTTGAAACAGCTATCTCCACCTTACTTGGCATCAGGACTCCCTTGATTGGTCAATAATGGAGCCTACTGATTGGCCTGGCCTGTGAGGTAACCCGTCTTTCTAAATTATGCCCCAAATTCACCTTCTTTAAATAACTGCCCCACCTGTCAGTTATGGCAGGTAAACTGACATACCTATCAGGGAATGTACTCTAACTGGCTACCTTCTGGCATTCTCCTTTTTTCCCAAAATACATATAAGCAGGCCACTGACCACCCCTAGGGCACCCTCTCTTGTTACTACCCTATTGTTCTCCTGCTATCCAGATCCCATCACCTTGAACCAATGCACCCTAATCCTGTGGCGAAAAGATGCTGTGTCAAGCCCAGGGGCCGCGGAGAGCCGAAGGCACCTAGTAAACCACAAAGCATTCTCCCATTCCTCCCCAAGCCTGGGGAGGAAGATAGTAGAGGAGGCAAACTATGAGAGTCAAGGCCAATGCAGACCATCAACACCAGTAACATGTTTTGGCTTTTGCCTTGTTCCTGTTTTTGCTTACAGGAACAGCTGAATAAAGCCCTGACCTTTTTTATAGTAAGAAGGCTCCTGAGGTCCTTCATCACTGACTAGGATCTTACCCTAACCCCAAGGGTCCTGGGACAGTACTGGTGTCTGGGCAAGGCCCTGATGCCATAGCCAGGCCTGAGCTGAACTCTGACATTTTATTATGACATTTCCATACATAATTCATCTTGATAATTTAAAAAGACATAAGCAACCAAGTTGAAATATTGGATAATATTTATCAATGGCAAAAATTATTTCATAAGAAAATGATCATTAGATTAAATAATGCTATTTATGTTACATTACTAAAAATAGAAAGTGGTCAGTCAAAAATTCAGGAGAAACAAATTAAAGAGGCAAAAATACCAAGATTTTGCATTATCATGGCCCCAAATATAAAGTGAGCCAAAACATTACAGTGTGGGACTACCTGAAAGGAGGTGAACTTTTTAAAGAAGATATTCTACTTTATCCAGTTTATGAGATATTTTGTCTTATTAACGACATTAACATGTTGAAATTTACCTTAAAACAATGCAAAAATTGCCAGGCACCATAAAGCAGATCTCTAATCCTAGCAACTCTATAGTCTATGGCAGGAAGATCAACCTCTAGTACTGCACAAAGATTTAAAAAGTTATATATACATTAAATAACTAGAGGAAACTGTGGAGTACTCCACTAGATGAAAGGTCTGGGAAGGATCTTGGGAAGATTTTATTTCATAGATGGGATAAAATCTTCAAGGGCTAGAATTTGATTAAAAATAGAAAGTATCCCAGTGTGGTGACAAAAGTCTGTCATCACAGCATTTAGGAGGCTGAGGCAAGGGGATTGTTTCTAGTTTGAGGGCAGCTTGGGGTATAAAGTGAGTTCCAGGCCAGAACACTTTGAATATAGTAGAACTCTTACATTTCAACAATGTATTGTCAGGATAATTACATTAAAAATTTGAATGATAGTTTTTCCAACTTGATACTCAGGAGTACATGGGAAGTATGTGAAACAATGAATTTTCTTATTTTCTTGGTGTGATAGCTTATGTAAGTAACCTTTGCTTATTAGTAACTATGACCAAGTAAAATCCTGTCTCCTTGAGCCCATAAATGAAAGAAGAACCTAGCAGCCCACTCCAGAAACAATCCCCAAAACAATCTCCATTGAAAACCTTAATAGCAAAGAAGCACTGATATGACAGTCATGGGACAGTGTTGGGGAGTGTTCTGTTCTATTGTACATAGGGTCACTAAGAGTGGGACTCAACTCAAAGGCACGTAACAACAACAACAAAAATCAAGCTTATAAAATCACAAATTCTATCCTTACTCTGACTAATGTAAATGTGCTCTAATTTATCTTACTAACATTGTTTATAGGATGATGAGGAAAGGAAGCTAGAAACTTTACAGCCAACTGAACACTGAGAAGAACTTTTTTTTTTTAAATGGGTGTATATCCAGGCTAGGTTTTTCAGTCAGATTCTATATCAAAAACAAACAAACAAAAAAACAAGACACTTTATGCCAGATGCAACAACTTTTGGATAGTATAGGCATGTGAAGAGCTACTTCTGAAAGGTTTACCATTTTCCTTATGATTTTAAAGTTGTTCTTCCTACTTGTAGATAAAATTTCATTTGATTTATCACCACTTAATCAATAATATTTGGAAATATAATTGCTTCATCAAAGTTGAACTGAGGGCAATTTAGGAAACATATTCTAAAAAGAAGGGGAGTTTTCCCTTGGTGTTAGTTTTTAAGTATAAATTATGGTCACAAAGGAAATAGAGACAATTTTCTACCTTAGAATTTAAAATAAGATGAGATAACAAATTTGAGACAAAGGGTCAATCTTTACATCTACTGATTATCCTCAAAATTTATGTTTAGGAACTACTGGTCAAACATCCTGTTGATTATTAGTGACAAGAGACTCGAAGCTTGATTGTCCAATATTCCAAATGAGGGTTGTTGAAGAAAATCTTTCAGTAGCTAGTGTGTGTGTGTGTGTGTGTGTGTGTGTGTGTGTGTGTGTGTGTGTGTGTGTGATGTTGGGGATCAAACCCGGGACCTCAGGCCTATGAGGCAAATTTGCTACTATTGATCTACATCCCCATCCCATCTGAGAGACTTTCATTTGAGCGTTAATGTAGATTAAACCCAACAATAATTGCATTTATGGTACTAGAATAGAATTTATAGTATTTATGATACTAGAATAGAATTACTTTAGTATATTAATGTTATTTTCTTCTTATGTCAGTAACTAACATTTTCATTGTCTGAAGTTATGCCAATCATAAAAGAAAATAAGAACACTCATCATTTACTATAAATCATTTACTGGTCAGACAAGTATAGTTACTGTTTTTCTACATTTATATTGTTTTAGTTATTTATGCAATTAAATCTTAGGTTACAAACCCTTAAATCTGTGGTTCTCATGATTTTTGAATGCCTACATGTGATTTCAAGTACCTGATAGAAAATTAGTTACATTATTATCACTCAAAGAATCAGTTTTGTTTGTAACCCAGTAAAGAATTATTTATTTTAAGAGTATTTACTTTTCTTTGATTTTACTATTTGCTATTAATTAAGGACATATTGTTGATGTTGTTAGGTTCCTTCAAGTAGGGTCTGACTCATAGTAACCCTATGTACAGCAGAAAGAAACACTCCCCAATTCTATCCTGGACACATGATCTTATTTATGTTTAAGCCCACTGTTGCAGACAGCATGTCAGTCCATCTGGTGGAGGGTTTTCCTTTTTTTTCCTTGACCTGCCACTCTCCTAAACATGATGTCTTTCTCTGGGGATTGGTCCCTCCTGTCCAAAATACATGTCCAAAATACTTAAGATGCAGTCCAGCCATCCTTGCTTCTAAGCAGCACTCTGGTTGCAATTCTAGAACAGATCTGTTGGTTCTTTTGGAATTCCATGGTGTACCCAGTGATCATCTCCAGCACCATAATTCAGAAACATCAATTCTTTTCCTGTCTCCATTGTTCAGTGTTCAGCTTCAACAACCAGATGATGAGACTGAAAATACCATGGCATGTGTCAGGCATACTTTCATCTTCAATGTGACATCTTTACTTTCCAATATCTAAATAGGTCTTTTGTTACAGATTTTCCCAAGGGAATGTGTCTTTTGATTTCTTCACTGCTTCTTCCACAGGTGTTGACTGCAGGCCAAGTAAAGCAAAATCATGGACAACCTCTATCTTTTCTCCATTTATTGTGAAGTTGCATACTGACCAAATTGCAAGGATTTTGTTGTGTTGATGTTTAGTCCCAATCCATACCGAAGGCTGTGTTGTTTGATCTTTACCAGTAAATGTTTTAAATCCTCTTTACTTTCAGCAAGCAGAATTGTGTCATCTGCATAATGCAGGTTGTTACTGACATAAGATGTTGACTTTTGGACTTGTGTAGCAGATATGCAAATAATTGCTTTCCCATAAAAAAGTAACCCTCAAGATTACCATTTTATTACCTTGTTGTTTATTGATGAGTTTTGTCTCTAACTCTGTACATATATTTTAGACTCCCATCCCAAGTGGATTATAGATACTCTGTTCCCCAAAATGTCCTTGAACAAATTTATCAATTAATAATTTGTAAAAGTTTGACACTTATTTACATTTTAAAGTGTTATAAGTTGTGCTTTGACTGTTTTGGAGAGGCCACCAACAGTCCAATGGGCTCACCTGCCAGAGTGAATTAAACTGCCTAAACAGAGAAGCATACCATATGGGCTACTTGAGCTAAGGAAAATGTGTCCATGATCCCTGAAACAATTTTCAAGTCTCAATAGAATTTTTTAGTTTTGTTGACTTTCCATTTTCCTGTGTATATTTTCTTTTTTATAATTTTAGTATTTGTTTTGTATTAGTCATTTGATACTATATTTATTGTTGGACAAATGAGACTAGTCTGATTGCTGTAGTTGAACACAAGAGAGGAAATTCACCACAGTTGAAAAACACTGTAGATGTAATCTAGTGGAGAGATGTTTATCACATGGATATTTTCAGGACAGATAATGTAATAATGGAGGATTTTACAATATCAAATCTGAAATTACTTGGTAAAATTTTGAGATACAAATTCATTATTTTCATTTAGAATGTATCCAATATCATATATTTAAGGAGGATTATATGGTTAATTAACACTTCTTGTAGTAGTTGTATAAATAAGCAAACCACAGCCTATTGGGACTCTCATTGGTATACTCAAAGATATTTGTAGAGATTACTTACTATAAAATTAATGGGATCATTACAATTTATAGCTGGGAAATAAAGAAAAAATGTGGGCAGTATATTTATTCAAATTTATACTGAAATATTCACAACAGATTATTTAATGATTTAGAGAAGTGCACCTGTTTAATGTTGCAGGTTAAAAAAAGCTCTCATGCTCATAAATTTCACACTACTATGTAGATATTATTTAATAGAATTGTAAATATTTTATATAGTGAATAAACTACAAGGTTATATATAGTTGCATTGGCCATTAATCAGTTTTGTTTGTAACTCAGCAAGCTATTTTAGAATGCCATTTACGGTGGACTTATAATCACTCATCCTCTAATTTTCATTTAAAACAAAGTTGTCATCTAACTACTTCTCTTCTTCATTAAAGAAATGAAAATCTTTGCCATGTGTCCAATCTACATTTGTATGAAAATCATGTTTTTAACTTTCTGAAGAAGTGAACACTTTTGTAAATTTTGTAAAAATGTTTAATTGTTTTATCACGTTTGTGCACAATGGTGTGGTGAAGGCAGCAAATATTGGCTCTAAAGAGCTGATTGTTTGCTTTCCTTCACAATTTCACATTCCATCTGACACATCAATAGCTAGAAACGAACACTGATGGAATTTTTCACTACAGGAATTGGACGAAATTAAAAATCATGCTTTTTAGTCCTTTGAAAAGGCACTTTACCACCACACTATTTTATACATGTAACTGAAGAATGTATTGGGGCAGGAGTTTAGCTTGGTTGGTATAGTGCTTGATGGCACCTAACAACAACAACAACAACAACAGAAAAGAATGTATTGCTTAATGTTGCTTGTTTTTAAACATTAAAAATGATATCCTTACATTTCATTTTTCATTTAATGTTATGTTTGATTAATTTATCTATAGTTCATTTTTACATTGATGTACCATATCTATAAATAATCCTTCAATCAATTCTTTGATAATAAACTTTTACTTTCAGCTAATATTGTTATAAACATTTTTATAGCTATAAATACCACCATAAATTTTTAGAAAATGCCAGTTTAAACTTTATGCATTCTCTACTGGATTTTCTTTATTTTAATTGAGTTGTGGGACACATACACATACATATTAGAAATATGAGGAAATATATGTGTGGTTTAGTAGCTATATATTTGCCAGTGATCTCACTCTATGACTTGCATTTTCATTTTCTTACTGAGGAGCACTTGATGAATTCACATTTTTAATTTTAATGTAGACCAGCTTATTAACTTTTCCCTTTAAAGTTAAAGATTCTCTGTTTTGTTTAAAAAACTTTTGTCTAACCTGAAGTAAAAAAAGTATAATTTACTAATTTTATAAAATATCTTATTCTTTGTTTCATATTATTTTATACATGTTGAAGAAATCAACCATGATTTAGCTCTTCCAGATAACCTGAAAAAAGATCCATTTTCATTTTTGTACACGTTATTATATGGATATGAAGTTTCCGCAAGGACTTATGTGTCAAAGGCCTGGTCACCAACCTGAGGCCCTGTTGTGGAGTAATGGAACCTGTAGGAGGTGGGTCCTAGTGTAAGGACAGTGAATGTCAGTGGAGACATATTTTTGAAGAGAACAGTGGGACCCCAGCTCCTTTCTTCTTGTATCATTGGTTTCTGTGTGTCATAAAGTGAGCTGCTTTGCTCCACAATGTTCCTCCTCTTGATGTTCTACCTTGCTATAGGTTCAAAGTGATGAAGCCCAAAGAGGATGGGCTGAAATCTCTGAAACAATGAGCCAGAATAAACATTTCCTCCTTTTAACTTGATTTTCTTGGGTATTTTGTCACACCAATGGAAAGCTGACAAAGTTATTGACATATAGATACTTTATAAATCCATAGGCATAGATGAGGTGACTGAAAGTACACATCGGGATGATCAGTCTTTTCACACATCTCAGTATCTCATTGTGAGTATTCATACACAGCTAGTAGACTTATCCCTTGCTATGCTCATCCCAGATCAGTTCATCTAGGAGCCTAATTGTTAATTATCACTGAAGTTAACAAAATTGCTAGGGCACAGCTACAAAACAAGTTCAGTTAAAAGGCATTTGCTGAATCTCTGAGCTGTAATAAACATTACATGCTTACTTGTGTACTAATAATGGTCTAGTTTTTCTGAAATAATTTAATTTTCTCTCCCAAGAAAGACTTTAATAAACATTTGAATTAAATTGGTAGCTTAAAATACTCAATCTAATCAAGGCTGCAACAGGAAATATAATTCTGATTCTCAGATGTAAAAGTAAGTGGTGAACAGAGATCAGAAAGAAAGGAAAATACAGATGGAGAAGATAATAGATGCTTGGTGCTAAATAAACAATTTTCATGAGGTCAGAAGTCAGTGTTTTAAAATCAAGATTTACATCACATTAATGTTTATGTCATTTTTTCTCTTACTTTATTCCAAATGCAGACATGAAACAATATGAAGTCAGAAAATGATAATGGTAGATTCCTTTCCATTCTTTTGAGAAAGAAAAGGCATTCTATAAATAAAATCTCCCAAATTCAACTCTATTGAACTAGTTTTCAAAGACTACTCTATGGGCTTTTATAGACAACTGTCCCATTGACAGGTAAGACATCCCATGTCTTTTTATTTTGGATTCAGGAAAAATTGGAATATGGAATTTCCTGATAATCATGGGAAGATATTTATGCTGCATATTGCAAGAAACAGAAGCTGTGTACAGAAGTGTAAGCCCACCTTGAAACTCTTCACGTTCTTGAAAAGTTCTAGAAGTGTACACTCCATAAAAATACTTTAGGCATCTTGTGTTTGTATATGTTTGTGTGTGTGTGTGTGTATGTGTGTTTGAAGACAAAAGGAATTTGAAGAGACAAACAACTACAAAGACAGGATGGAGCATGTTGTGGCAGTTGCTGAATAAATTCTATTTATATAGGCAAGAATCAACATTGTGAGAATCATTTATTGATTGCATTTTGTATATAAATTAATGCAGTCATGCTTTTGTGTAATTCAATCAACTCAACAATCTATAATATATGTATATATATAGTTCCATTGAGTTTATTTTAATGATAAAAATAGGCTCAAAACTCATGCAATTAGTAAATAACTGAGCTTCAATCCAAGTCCAATTGATTCCAAATGTTTTCTTAACCATTTTATATTCTGATAAAGTACACATTTTGGCATATCTAGGGTAGAAAGTGTGCAGAGGATTTTGTTACATAATACTTAAAGGGGTTGTGTGTGTTTGTATGTGTGTTTTGTTTTTCTATCTTCTATTTTTGTATATTATCCTTTCAATACACTTACTCATTTGTCAAAAGGGAATATATCCAAGTGAGATTAGTTCAACCACAAGAGACCATAAAAGCAAAGACAGAAGGGGAAATAAGGCAGACTTGAAGTGTGAAAAGATTTTGATATATCATGACTGACTGTGAAGATAAAGAACAATGTTAAGGAACACAGAAGAAATTCCACTCCTTTCCATCAGACAAGAAATAAGGAAATAAAGACCCCAGTCCAACAGATGCAAGGAACTGAATTCTGCCAACAATAGAAATGAGAGGGAAGGACATAGTTTCTCTTAGAGTCTAGGAAGGAAGATTCCTGCTGATTTTTTGATTTTTGGCCAGGTGATATCCTGATGAGAGGTCCCATTTGAGCCTGTTTGTATTTCTGACCCATAGAAAGGTAATAAGGAAGCGTTGTTATAAGCTGCTAAATCTGTTGTTGTATAGTATAGAAGAATTAATACAGAGAGAGCAGTCAGCACACAGCCTCTTCACTAGATTCTGATGATCAGATGAGATGACTGAAAGGCCTTCTCCTTGAAACTACAGACAAGATGGGCTCAGAAAAGACTTTTCTTACCTTACAATAAATATGACAAAACAAAGTTTTATTTTAGGGCTTTCAATGGTATTCAAGTATCTATACTGAACTGAAATCCTGTTCCCAACATCTAACAAAACCTCCTTTAATTATTATGATTTTTATTAAATGAGGTTATAATTATCAGAGGGGATATGGAGAACAAAGAGGATTTGGCAAGACATAGCAACACTGATTAACACAAAAGAAATGGCTTCCTTTGAATATGATCTTTGTGCTTTCAACTAGACTTTCATTATCATAAGCTTCTGAAAATTTGACAGGGAATAAGGGACACAGGAGAAGAACTGACCAGAGTGCTCCTTGGACACAATGATGGCTAGACTGTGCCTTACATTTATTGGACATGTTGTCCAATGGGGTCAATCCCTGGAGAAGGACATCATGTTTAGGAGAGTGACAGGTTAATGAGAAAAAGGAGGACCTTCAACAAATTGATTGACACAGTATCTGCAACAATGGGCTTAAACCAAAAAAGACCGTGTGCTTGGCATGTGTTTTGCTCTGTTGTACATAGAGTCACAGTGAGTCAGATCTGACTGCATGGCATCTAACAAGAATAACCCTCAGCAGTAATAAATAATTCCTCCAGACATGGTGATAACACACCTGTAATTGCAACACTCCAAAGCCAGAGAGGCAGGAGGATCTAGAGTTTAAGGCCAGCTGGAGATAGGTTACAAGACTCTGTCTCAACAAACAAGACATATTTCCATCAAAAGAATAAACGGGGCCATTTTTTATTTTGCAACTACTCACACCAGATATAAAATTTTAAAAATGAATGAATTTTGCCAAAACCTCTGTAATTTAATATTGCCCTCCAAAAATCTTGAAATATTTTAAACTATTCCCTTTATTTTACACATATGTATATGTTGCTTAATCTTGGTATGTTCTTAGCAAAATATTAATGTGAAAAATAAGAATTATTTGCCTGTGGCTTACTTCAATAAAAGTAAAATAAGTTGCATCTTGAATGCAAATCTAGCCCAGTCATTCTGTCTTCAACATCGATTTTGTGGCATCAAAAATATTTCAGAAACAGGTAGTGACAAGGGACCTCCCATTAGATGAAAAGGAGATAAACTCAAATAAAATTATTGGCTTTAACATGAGTGAGCCCTGACAAATTGTAACTCTGAAAAGCTTCAGCATTGATGACACCACTTTATCTCTGGCAAGTATGCATTAGCACTGGGTTTCTTCCTCATCTCTTAGCTCTATAAACTTTCATATCACCTGTAGGCCAGTGACTTCCCTGGAGAGGATGATTCAAATAATTGTAAACGGAAGCCCAGACTGTCTGAGCTTGTATTACTCTATCACTCTCATATTCATAACAACTACACTTAACCTGAGAATACTGATATACTCTTCCCTTTTTCCAAAAGGATTCTGCTCTTGGACTAGTAAGGGAAAAATAAGAAGATAGCCTATTTTTCAGTTTTTTTCTTTTTTAAATTGTGGATGTTTGAGAAAACTAAGAACATTTTCAAAAGTTAGTCTAAAAATATTTTACATTAATTTAGCCCTTATTCTACTGAATATGCACTAGGCATTGAAGCCTACTTCAGTTAACTTTATGTCTTTAACACAAAACACATGGGTGATAAATAATATTTGTGAAAGTAATCAATGGCATTTTAAATTGATATCTCAAGGGCATCCATAGAACATACTTTATTCCATTTAATCTTGACGACAATTCTGTGTAACTCATATTGTTTTAAACATAAGGTGTCAGATTCTGAGAGGATAAATGCTTTGCCTAAAGTAGAAACCCAAATTATCGATAGATTTCCTTGAATGAATAAATGTTGATCTAATCTTTGTAAGTTTCCTCTATTCAAATGTATTATTATTGTAATACTACTGAAATTTTTGGAATTTTTTCTAGAGGACATTTCTAGACAGTGATACTAATGAAAATTTTGTTACATTCTGTTTTCCATGTTCATTCCATTACTAAGGTCTAAGATATAGCTTTTATATGCCTCCATAGAGACTGTACCATGATCTCTCTTTACATTTATCTATACATGATTTTTGCTTACTTCACTTCTCAATACATTAATGATTAAAATATATTATCGTTCACTACTTTGCCTATATTGCCACACTGCTTATATGTATTTATGACTTATTTTACATGCATTCGGCTGAAGTCTCAGTTGATTTATTTAAACTATTTATCCAAGTAGGAATAGAATATAATTATCAGAACAACTTGTATCTTATTATTATAAACATGATAAAACATGAAACTCTAAGTGGATAGTTTAAATTTTATTTTTCAATATGTTTTTATATTTTTAGTTTTCTTAGTTGTATGTATAGGTTAGTAATTAAAAAAACATTTACTATAACAAAACTACATCTTGAAAGGCAAGGACTTCTATTTCGTTTTCTTGAGTAAATAAAGATATTCATATTGAGCCTGGTGTGGTGGCAGTAATTGTAGCACTTGGGAAGCTGAAACAGGAGGACCTCAAATTCAAGGTCAGCCTGAGCTGCATAGCAAGATCCTGTCTAAAACAAACAAACAAACAAACAAAAACAACAACAACAATATTTTACCAATATCTACAATTTTTATGGGGCTGGGATTTGGCTCAGTTGGTAGAGTGCTGTGCTGTAGTCTCTGAGGTCCTGAGTTCAATTCCCAGAACTGCAAAAATGGGAGAAGGACCTGGCAATCCACTCCCAAGGCAATCCCGAAACAGGCAGCCATTGAAAACCCTAGGAGGGTCACTATGAGTCGGATACCTACTCGACAGCACCTAACAACAACAATTTTTATAACTATAGAATCTGAAATTATTTGTAATTACAGTACATATTATAAATCAACTCAAGATTAAATATATTTAAATTTTCACAGTGCAACCAAATAACCAAAGAGGTAGTCATACTAATCAATGCTATGAGATTTCACTGACATAAAGTTACTGCTAATTCATTAGTTCATGTGTTGAGTAGAAATTCTAATATGTATCATCTATGTGTGCATATGTATGCATATATTATATATATTATATATCTGTATATATACCTATGTGTATGTGTAGAGCTGGCTTGCCATAAAAATTTGTGTTCCGTTTTCAAATCTAAAACCTAGGGAGGTTAAAGAGAATTAAATCATTATCTCTGTTAAAGAATTTATCAAAGTACTTAATAAACATTGTGACTTGCAGAATAACTTTTAGATAGATTTGCATAGGTACAATGGTTGTTGTTAGGTGCCATCAAGTCGCATCTGACTCATAGTGATTGGATGTACAACCCAAAGAAACACTCCCCAACACTGCCATGTCCAGCACTATGTCAATCCTTCTCTGCTATTGATAAGGTTTTCGTTGGCAGATTGTTTTGGGATTGCTTTGAGAGTGGATTGCCATGTCCTTCTCTGATTTTTGCAGTACTGGGGATGGAACCCATGGCCTCAGACAGCACAGAGCAACACTCTACTTATGAACTGAGGCAAACCCAAAGGTATCAATTCTCAGCTATATCTGTATTTTACCAATACCTGTATTTTACCAATATTTTACAGGTATGGAAACTGGGATTATTTATAATTAGAGTACACATTGTAAATCAACTCAAAATTACATATGTTTAAATTTTTAAATGCAACCATGAGCTTGATTTTATAATTAGCTTGGCAGTTACTACAAAGATTATGGCTAATTACAAAGGATTGCTGAAATATAAATTATATGATTTGGGTTAATATTAGCATGTGACTTCAGCTCATGTAAAATATTGGTAAAATAGCTATTTTTACCATGTTGTTGTGTTGTTGTTAGATGCCATAAAGTTGGGTTTGACTCACAGCAACCCTATGTACAACAGAATTGAAACATTACTGGACACTGTGTCATGTCTGGCACTATCTCAGACAGTGTTTCTCTGCTCCTTCTAGGGTTTTCTGGTGACCTAAAATGGGACTGCTCTGACTAGAACAAAAGGGACTATTTTGTGATTGGTGCAAACTCAAACATTTACTTGCATGACAGGACCACTATAACTTGTGCAAACACCCCTTTCTGGCTATATAAGAATGGTGTTCAGCTCACTTGAGTAAACAAGCTGGGAGACATCCTCCAGTGCTTCTTCCCCGTTGTTGCAACATTAAAGTCCCTAAAAAAGCTAATCTAGACTGATTTTTCTGTCTACATTTAGTAGTGTGGCTGAGCTGGTAACATGAAGACATGAAGAAGAAAGAAATGAAAACAGTATGAGAAGGCAACAAGTCAGCAATAGGGTTGTGAGCAGCAGGATAGCTGGTACACAGACCTGCCCATGTGGGGTGGCTGCCAGCTGCCTTGAGGGAGCAGCAAGAATCAAGGCCAGGAGCCACTCCAATCCAGAGCTAACAAATGGGAGCAGTGAGGTTCTCACTGCCTGACAAGAGCTCGGGTGGTTCCCCCCTTTCCCCAAGCTCTGATCCCAGCAGCCACTTCCATTGGAGCCAGCAAGTGGAATTTGGGAGCAAAAGGGCATCAGAAGCTCCTATTGTCCCATAAGAAACAGGTGGCAGTGCTGTCCTCTGCAGCTCTGATTGCCTACAAAAAGGCCAGGAACCAGGTGGATCAGACAGTGGTAACAGGGCAGGGAATGCAAGAACTTCAGCTTTAAAAGGGCAGACCCCATTAATTTACTGGCAAGGGTAAAGCTGCAAAGCACTGACATCTGCAGTTGATAGCTGCAAAGGGGGCCCTGGATCTAGTTGTTTACAACTAGAAGATAGTACACTGCAGAAACTCAGGAATTCATGTGCACACAGAAAAATCAATGTCAATTATTGACACTAGCAAAACATTTTGAAACCTTAATTTTTTTTTAGAAAAATTGAATTTTTGACTCAAAATTATACAGATATTCCGATGAAAATAGTTTTAGATTAATAAATATAAACCAAAGTACAAGTGACAAGGCACAAAGACAGAAGTATTTTATGCTTCAAGAAAGTATTACTTTTTCTACAAAAATAAAAATTTGATGTGCTGTGTGCAAGTGTTTCTTAAGTTATGATGCTGAGACTGATAAATGTTATAGTTCCTCTGTTTAAATTTCAAAGGACTAATAGTGGGTGCCATTGCACATGCCTATAATCCCAAACATTCAGAAAGCTGAGGCAGGAGGATTATTGCTTTAAGGACAGAAGCTGCCTGTGCAGCTTAGTGAGTCCCTGTCTCAAACTAAAAAGTACAAAGGAGGCTAGGAGCGCAGTTCAATCAATGGTAGAGGGCTTAACATCAATCTTCCTAACAGCACAAAAAAAAAAAAAAAAAAAAAAAAAAAAAAAAAAAAAAAAAAAAAAAAAAAAAAAAAAAAAAAAAAAAAAAAAAAAAAAAAAAAAAAAAAAAAAAAAAAAAAAAAGGGAGAAAAAGAAAGAAAAAGGAAAAAGAAATATCAAAATATTAAACAGTAGTAAACATTGATAAGAGTTATTTACTTGTTTCAATGCTGAAGTATAAATTTGCTTCATAAATAGAAATATCTAGGTTTTGAAATGTTTCAGATATGTTTACAACCATTTCTTCATTAAATCTCCAGCACAATACTGTAAAGCTAACACTTTACTCAATAGAGATAGATGCTTTTTAAGATCTCATTACATGGTTTTGCCACCAAAGAGTTGATTCTGAAGCACAAATTCTAGCGTCCATTTCTACTGCTTTCAGTGTGCTCTTTTGTGATGGCGCCATTGAACCTGAAAATAATGACAAGTAAATTATCAGAAGAAACAGAAAGTGGCCATAAATCAAGAAACAAGAGATGAGAACCTAAACATATATTAAAAAGCATTTATATGAAAAACTATTACATGAAAATAATAATTAACTATAACTTTTGTCTTTTGAAAATATCATGCCACTATAAATTTACCTAAATATTGTAATATTTTTTGTAAATAGTAAAAAATATACAAATGTATGTTATTTATATTTTAATTAGAAATAATT
>VMDO01034028.1:0-17378 GCA_007922755.1 Pedetes capensis | reverse complement strand
TTCTAAGGGCTAGAGTAATTAAGTTTTATTGTTCAACTCATTACTGTTGGATGGTCTTAATTTTTATTGTAGGTTGGGCTTCAGAATGTTTTTGGAGAATGGAAGGACATTGTGAGTCTTTGTTTTCATTAACATCTGTATTATGCAGGCATAGCTTTTTTACCTCCCTTGGAGATTTCTAAATGCAGATGGAGTGTGCTTACAATTTTTCACAATAATAAGAGTGTCCCTGCCAAAGCCATCAGATCTATACACTTCAAAGAAAAAGAAAAAGAGGAAAAGAAAAACAAAGGAAGAAAGTACAAACACCTAGATGGCACTTAGGGGCAAAGGCAGGAGAAGAGAGCAGACAGGTGATGAGGGGATTTGCTGATGGTGTGCTTCCATATGGATTTCAAATGCCAGCAAAGGGGCTCTCCTCCAGCTGAGTTGTATAATAAAATAGTTCAAATTTGATTAGACTCCTTGACCCTTAGTTATCAACCAAGAATCAGACACAGTCAGCAAGTTGTACACAAAAGTCAGTTTATGTGTTTGGCCTTCAACATAGTCCCTGCATTCTTCAGGTCTCCACAGGCCGCCCCCTCGTTTTCTAATTCCTTCTCTCTCATAACCAACTTGGCCTTTGTTATAGGTCTCCTGCCAAAACCTTATCATTTTGATTTTCAGTCTCCCCTATAGTTGTAATCTTCACCTAGGCTCCAGAATATTCCAAGATGGAAAGAAAAACACAGCTCTTTGGAAGTTGACAGTCAGAAGTGGTTCAATTTGTAGGTCACTGCAAATTGAAATGGGAGAAGGACATGGCAATCCACTCCCTAGGCCATACTGAAACAGTCAGCCACGGAAAACCCTATGAGGGTCACTATGAATCAGATACGATTTGATGGCAACTAACAACAACAGATTGAAGATCAGGAGTACCCTGAATAAACTTGGAAGGGTTGTGCACAAATGGGCCACTCATGTCAGTTGTTTTGTTGTCATTGTTGGTAGGCACCACCAAGCTGAGTCTAACTCATAGTGACCATCATAGGGTTTTTATTGGCTGATTGTTTCAGGATTGCTTTGAGAGTGAATTGCCACGTCCTTCTCCCATTTTATCAGTGCTGGGGATTGAACCTTGGTCTTCAGATAGTGTGGAACAGCACTCTAGCAACTGAGATAAACCAAGCCATTATCTAAGTTGGTTTATATCCTCTCTGCCATTGTCACCAAGTTATATGTCATACCTAAAGAAGCATTAAAGCCTAGAAAATGAGGGGAAAGGGCAAAAGAGAAAAGCAGAAGAGATAAAAATTGCTGAATGCCTTGGCTCACACCTGTAATCCCAGCAACTCAGGAGGCTGAGGTGGGAGGATTATGAGTTGAAGCCAGAGGCAGTCCTCCCTTCTACAATCAGGATGGAAAACTACCCTCCTTTTCAGTTCTTTCCTTTCTCAGAAGACTTGCAAGTCTTTTGCTATTGACTTGGTGGCCTACACTTCCCTTCTATACTCCCTTGAGAGCATGCTTCCTCCTCTCTTTTCAGATTCCCATAGCTCTCCTTTCTCCTTTCTTCCTCCTTCCCCTTCATCCCTCCCCTACAAATCCTTCTCTTAATGCTTTCCTGGTTTTAAAGGAAATTCACAGGATATGGATGTAGTGAACAGTGGGGCGTTGCCTCCTGATGGTCTCCCTCCACCCTTGGGCACCGGCTGAGGGCAAGATTCAGTCACTAAAGACCCACTGGCTGGTGAGCATGGCTAGAGTCGCTCCACCTGGAGAGGAGGCTTATGCCCACAGCTGCTCTGAGAAGCCTTGAGAAAGGCAGGCTCAGAGGCTTATGCCCTCTCTGGCAACTCGTTTCTTGGCTCTTGAATGAAGACTGACTCTTGCTGTACAGCTCTTTATTGCTTCCTTATCTGGGTCAGTAGAATGGACCCTGACTGCTCCCTACACTGTCCTTTTATCCCCTTCTGGGGCCAACCAGGGACCAATCAGAGACTGCCACTTCATGTAGGGTGAGTGGGCCTTGGCCAATCAGGGGAGACATGAAAATCTGGGTTTGAAAAGAGGACCAACTGGGGGTGGTTCCTAAACTGTCCAATCAGGAGCGATATGATGGTTTGGAAATAGACAGTCAGGTGTCCAGAGGTCTGAGGAGAGGAGTTGGACAGTGCCATCTCTGGATGCCTGAAGCCCGGGAGTTTCCAGATGTAGGCCAGAGGTTATTGCCTGGGGAACAAGTCTCAGACCTCCCAGCAGGCCTAGATAGGCCTCAAGGCACAATTGCCTCTCTAGGCCAGTCCCCTACAGTGAACAAAATTCCAGGATAGCAGTGTCAGTTGACACAAGTTTCACTTACATCAACCCCTGCGAGGCTGCCCCTGGTGATGTCTCTATTCTGCAGAATGGGTGTGAACCTGTCACACCACCTGGATCTGGAATCAAACCATCATTCCCTAATAGATCTGAGGTGACTTGTGTCTGTTGGTGTTTGACTGGGATAAGGAAGGGATTGCCAAAGAAACTTTCTGTTGTTAAGCCACCATGCCCTTTCCTTGTACTGTTTCTCTTTCTTGATGCTTGTTGACAATTATGTTTGGCAATTTCTACAAACCCCAGGCCACAGCATTTTGTCAGAAAGCCAGCATCCATCTTCTGGATGTCTACTATTATTCTTTCCTTAAGCATTTCTCTCTCTATTTCTTTTCCCTCTCTGAATGCCCATGCTTAAAGCTAAAGTATTTACTATCTCATATCCCTAATTAATAAACTTCTCTAGCTTTGTTTGCTGGGCTGGGATTTAGCTCAACTGGTACAGCACTTCTCTGCAGTCTCTGAGGTCCCAGGTTCGATTCCCAGTACTGCAAAAATGGGAGCAGGACATGGCAATCCACTCCCAAGGCAATCCTGAAACAATCAGCCATTGAAAACCCTATAAGGGTTACTGTGAGTTGGACATGACTTGATGGCACCTAGCAACAACAATAACTGGCTTTGTTTAAAAGAAAAATTTCAGTTCATGATATGTGCCAGTGGTAGAAAACCCAAGGAATCTTCTGACCAATATCACTCTCCATTCCTCCACACCCTTCCTCAAATCCCCATGTTCCTAAGCCATCTACATCTTCTTCCCACTTTTCTGAGCCATTTTGTGTGGTTGGCTGTGTTCTCTCCAGTCATTGATCCTTATACAGGAGAGGTCCTGAGACAAACAGACCGCTTCATCCCAAGGAACCTGCATATCTGTGCCTTCACTCATAGTTATTTCTCTTGCTGTGTGTAGATTATTGTGTTAACCTATTGTTATTGGTAAATATGAACTGATTGCCAAAAAATGCCACCAGTCTCCATCCATTTTTTAAGTCAGACACAATTTTGTGTGCAGCATTATATTCTAAAGCAATTCTTATATTTTTATTTTTTTTAAAAGACAGAGTCTTGCTAAGTTGTACAGGTTGCCTTTGACTTCAACTCGCAATCCTCCTTCCTTAGCCTCCTGAGTTGCTGGGATTACAGATGTGAGCCAAGGTATTCAGCAATTTTTATCACTTCTACTTTTCTCTTTTGCCCTTTCCCCTCATCTTCTAGGCCTTAGTGCTTCTTGCTTCCAGCACTATTTTCACCATTGCTGAACTTCAATCTCTATTTTTATGGAAAATCTCTTTTAACTACTTTTTGAAACTCAAAATGAAGCAATGCCTATTTAGTCTTCTAATGATGACATCATAATCAAGTAACACCCCAACTTGTGGAAGCAACTAAAAATGTTCTTTTGAAATAAGTAACATTAAAATAAACTTGCCATTAAACAATGTTTGGGACAAAAGAGAAATGTAAATCAAACTGAGAATCCACCAGAAAGCAACAATTACAACAACAACAATAATAACATTTCAAATCAGAGTCTATGGAACATAAGCAATGGAGCAGTCAAAGAAAAATCCAGAGCACTAAACATCTATAATAATAAATTGACAGTAAACAGAATAAGTTTCCAACTCAAAAAGTAAGGAAAAGAACAAAATAAGCCAAAGGAAAGTAGCAGGAAGAAAAGGATGAAGAAATAATTACTGAGAAATTATTGAAAAACATAGGGAATTAATGAAAAATATCCAAATACTGATTCTTTGAAAGATCATCAACCAAATGTCTAGCCACATCAACCACACAGATTGGGAATGCACAAATACACACACACATAAAAGTCAAGGAGGAAACCATACTTACAAAAAGGAAAATTTTATTTTAATTATAAAAAGCATTTAACACAAATTTATTTTTTAAATCTATTCAATTCTTTAAAACCTAAATGAGAAAGATAACTTTCTAGGAAAATATAATTTTTCAAAATAAATTTAGTAGAACAAAAAATCTAATCTGACCAGTACATACAGAAGGAAGAAAAACTTGAAAAGCAACAAGCCCAAATAACTTCATGTAGAAATTTTACCAGACCCACTAAGACAAGAGCGATATTGTTGTTAGGTGCTGTCAACTTGGTCCAACTTATAGGGACCCTCATAGGGTTTTCAGTGGCTGATGGTTTCAGATTGCTTCCAGAGTGGACTGCCAAGTCCTTCTCCTGTTTTTTTTTTGTGATTCAGGGAATCAAAAGCATGTCCTCAGAGTAAGGAGCAGCACTCTACCAACTGAGCTAATCCCCAGCCCAAGAGAGCTATATCTCTGCTTAATACATTTCAGAAGATAGAATATGAAGAAAAATGTTTATTTTTAAAAAAATGAATTGACTGTGACAAAGACTAAAGGTAATATGTAATTTGATGAAGATTATACAGCAAAACGTACTGCTGAATAATCTTGCTTATGAATAGTAATGGAACATTTCACATGCCCCTTACTCAAAAGACAAAGTCAAATGGTGAAAGAAAGTAAATACAGACATGACTGATATTCCTAATATACTAAAGAGCTGTTAAAAATTAATAAGAAGAAAACTGACAGCCCGCCAGGAAAATAGTGAAGGGCCTGAGAAAATGGTTCAAGGAAAAATTAATACAAATGGCCCCTGAACTCTGAATGTGCATTGAACTTCACTACTTATGGCAGAAACAAGACCACACAGAAAGAGAAAAGTCTGATAATCAACGCTGATGGTGATGCTGAGGAAAATATCTGTCTGTTACCCTGGGAGAGAAAATCCAAATGGTACAGCCCATGTGGAGCAGAATTTGACAACTTCTAACACCATATGACCCCTGGCATTGGATCTTAGAAGTTAAGCAGGGTCTGCCTGAATTAGTCCTTAGATGGGAGACCCCTGGGAACACCAGGTGCTGTAGGCTTGGGAGAAGGACCTGGCAACCCATCCCCAAAACAATCAGCCATTGAAAACCCTATGAATATGAGCAAAGCACTGACATAGTGCCAGGCATGGCACAGTGTCAGAGAGTGTTTCATTCTGTTGTAAATAGGGTCGCTATGAGTCAGACAGGACTTGAAGGCACCTAAGAGCAAAAACTCCAGGGAAATCAGGAGGTGGGGGGAGTAGGCAAAGAGAAATGGCAGAAAAAATAAAGTAAATGAAAAATATTACACAAATTTCTGGTTGTTGAGGCTCATTATGAGTAAAAGGTAGTTCACATTGTATTTGTTTTCACATGCAAATTTCCATAAGAGTGAAAGAAAAATAGAAAGGAAGGATTTTATAAGGAAGTAGTTTGAGAACTACATTACTGTTGCTGCAAAGCAAACCAACCAGCCATATAACATATAAAAGTAAAGACATACAAGAATAAGTAAAACTGGTCTAGAATGAGCTGGGACAGCTTTACCCCACACGTTTTAACTTAGGCCTGGGATGAATTGGTAACAACTAATTGAAGCATATTCTTTTTCATAATGAAAGACAAAAAGAAGTTTTTAGAAACACAAGCAAACACACCAAATTCCTCTTTGGTCCCAGCTCAGAACTGGTACAGTCACTCCACCCATGTTCTTATTGGCCACAGTAAAATACAAGCCCAGGCCCAACCAATATTAACAGATTGGGAAAATTCACTGTGCCTGGGAAAGTTTGGGCAGATGTGCAGGGCTGAAGGGGCAAGAGGCTGTGAAAGCTTCTGGAGAAACAATGAATCACAAATAACATTCAGACTTTGATTTTGGTCATGCCTTTTAGTTCCAGGGAAGGAGGAATATAGACAGCTGAATAGAGGATTCTGGATTTCAAAGAAGAGCTTGGGGTCTAGATGCAATTTTTAATATTAATTTACCATTACTTTCACTGAGTTGCCATGATATTTTAGTGTTAAATATTGAGAAAGCATACTGACCAGACTAATTATGGATATTTTCCAATTGTTGATTAGAAATGTGTAAAGAGGCTTATATAAAATAGCAGAGTTCAGATAAAATACAAATAGATTGGTGAATAATTTTTCAAGGCTAATTGATTCTGTTAGATGGTTTTAATCCTAGTAGAAATTCCTGATTTTCTGAAATAGCCAAATGGCGAAGAGCAAAATATTAGGGGATCTCAAATTCCGAAGAACTAGGGTACCATCTAGTCCTAACTTCTGTTCATGCCAAGAATTCCTTTGACATTTGTGTAGATGGCCATCTGGACAATACTTGTCCACTTTCATTTAAGGAAACCACAGTATTTTACAGAATACCTCATTGTATCTTTTTATAGTTTCCAGTGCTACAAAGCCCTGGCTAACATCTTCCTTCTACAATTACTGGCATTGTGACCTCACTAAATTTCAGGTTCCTCAGTTGCAAATGACAATGCCTATGGCATTCCCTCCCTCTGTGTACTGTGAAAACTGCTGCTCATATGCAGATCCATTGACTCTCTCCAATATTCCATAACCCCTTAAAAATTAGTAATCATCATTTCAGAATCAATAGCCTGACATGTGTCTTACCTGAGGCTACAGGATTGGCCTAAGGCCTAAGTATACATTGGAGAAATGCAAAACCTGAGACCTGCCATTAGAGAATCTAGTGCATATCAGGGCTATGTCCAAGGTATCAGAAGTGTCGAAGGTTTTTTCAGGTCATTTTAAGTTAGAGTCAAGATATAGAACAACTGGGTAGGGATATGAACTATTTAAAGCAGGTAATTATCCTTTTAACCATTACCTCTGCTATGGTTTGAATATGTCCTCCAAAAGCTCAAGTGCTGGCAATTTAATACCCAGATTCATATGTTAATGGTATTTGGAATTGTGGCTTCTGGACAGCAATTAGGATTAAATGTGGTCATGAGAATGGGAACCTCAGGATGATGATGTTGTTGTTGTTGTTTGTTTGTTGTTGTGTCCTAGTGCTAGCAACCTTCATGGGGTTTTCAAAGGCTGATTTTTAGGGATTGCTTTGGGAATGGATTGGCAAGTGCTTCTCCCATATGATATTAGTGTCTTCATAAGAGGAAGAGAGACCTAAGATAACACACGTTCTCTGACTACCATGGGATGCCCTCTGCTATGTTATGATGCAACTACAAGGCTTTCCTCAGATTCTAGCAACTTTCTCTTAGACTTCCCAGCCTTAAGAACTGTGATCTGAATAATCCTGAACTGGGCTGGGGTTTAGCTCAGTTGGTAGAGTACTTCTCTGCACTCTCCGAGGCCCTGGGTTTGATACCCAGCACTGCAAAAACAGGAGAAAGACATGGCAGCCCACTCTAAAGCCATCCCAAAACAATTAGCCATAGAAAACCCTATGAATGGCAGAGAGGCACTGACACAGTACCAGGCATGGCACTATGCCAGGGAGTGTTTTGTTCTGTTGTACTTTGGGTCACTATGAGTTGGACCCCACTCAATGGCACCTAACAACAACAACAAAAACAAATGTTTTGCTATAACAATAGAAAACAGACTAAGATGGAGTTTGATGTCCTAAAACACCTCAAAAATATTATGGTGAATCTCTGATTGAAGGATACAGAAAAGGTCTTTGCTGACTATATCAAAAAGTTAGAAAGGGATTACCTTCCTGAATTAAATAAATTTCCATTGTTTTATAAATTACCCAATCAGTGGTACTAAGTCAGGAAACTGACTTATGACAATCTCAGTTTGGGACTCTAATTTTGTAGTAAATTACTAGACTTATCTGTATAGAACAGTGAGTCCCCAAGTCACCTTCAGAGAAAAGGATTTATGCAAAAGATGTAAATGGTAATATAAAAAGAATTTCATAGAAATTCAAGAAAAGGTGAAACAATGCCACTGGTCCTCACAAATACTAGATTTGGAGTTTTCTTTTAGTGTCACAGTAGCTATGTCGATACAGCCACCCTCTAGTTCATATTTCCAGCATTTAGTATGCATCAGAATCATCTCAGGGCTTTTTTAGACAGTTTTCTCGGTCACGCTGTCAGAGATTGTGATTCAATAGACAAAGGACTGAATGTTTTCATTTGCATTTTGAATATGTTGCCAGTTGAGGTCTATGCTGCTCATCTGAAGCTACATTTTGAGGACATTGGTAGATGTTGACTTCTTTTGCCAGAACCAGTTACTCATCATTTAGACTTTCACTCTCAAAACTTTCAGCTAACTAGACTACTTTTCTTTATAAAGTATCTGGCCTCAGGTATCTTGTTATAGCAATAGGAAATGGGCTAATACATTAGGTCACAAGTCACTGGTCAGCATTAGTTCAAGCACATGTTCAATTAGACACGAGTAGATTCTAAAAGTGTGGCTCTTAGCCCAGTAGCAAAAATTTCTATCACCTGAGAACTTAACAGGATTGCAATTTCTTAGGCTGTTCCTAAGACATGAATCAGAAACTCAGGGGTAGGAACCAGCAATCTGCATTTAAAAAAAATATGCAGGTTGGTTGTTGTGCAATAAAGCTGGCAATCACTCCTACAAAAGAATCTAACTTAATGCTCAATGACCTATGCTCCTTTATCTCACCTCAACTCTCATATGCCAGACTAATGACAAGAGTCATCAAAATAAATTTAAAAATATAAAGTTTTGCTACTAATATTCACTTCTTCAAACTTCAACTTTTAGAAGCTCTGAGTTTCTAAAAGAGGGATTTTAAAATATATATAAAGTAGATCTGTCTTTGAGACCATAGGCTCCCATTACCAAATTTCTTTGCAAGTCTATGGTTGTAACCTTATATAAACAACCTGGCTTCAGTGTATAATTGTGGAAGCCACAAGGGTCACATTGGCTATAAAATACAACTTCCATGGCAGTGAACATCTGGTATGTAATTTTACATAAACAAATTCCACTTTGATGAAACTTAAATCTATGAAATTTAAACAAAATGGTGTTAGGCCTGAATCCCAAAAGAAAAAGAAAGGAATTTGGATTTCTGTTTTTCCTTTTTTGAAGGGCAGGTGCACATTAAAGTTAATTCCATGACACACACTTGTATAATTTGGCTGAAGTGTACATTTTGCTGTCTAATGACATTAGAAGGACTACATCAAAATAACCACAGACCTCAAGCAGAGTTTGGTAAACACCATCCTTCCAACAGAGTTCAGAAAAAGGAAGGAACTTTCCTGGGTACCCAGTAATGCTCTCAGCCATACCATAACCTTCAACTTGATATCAGTGCAACTATTGAAGGAAAGCATCATTTTCTACTTTGCACTTAACTACTTAGTCATTCAGTTCAGGAATCAGGTTCAGGAGGATGTCTACATTAAATAGACTGTAGAGAACCGAAAACCCAAAAATTGCTCTACCTCTTTTTATATTTTTTTTAAAAAGATGATTTTTGTAAATATGGACATGATTATCCTTTGTAACTCCTTCAATGATCTTCAATGATAAAAATGACATTAATAGATTCTTTAAGACACTTTTTCCCCTAAAACATACTATCCTCAGCTATTAAATTTTCAGAAGTGAATAAAATATAATGTGGATATTTACTTTTGGGGATTTATGCTTTTTGAGAATTAAAACTTAAACCAGTATGCAAAGTAAATTAGAAGTAAAGGAACTACAACAGTAATCACTGAAATTATACCTTTAATTGATGTGCCAGCTCAATCTGTGAACTCAGAAAGATCCCAAAAAGCTCCCTGGAGGTGAACCTTCTCCAGCCAGCCACTGAACCTGGAATTCTCCACGGTTTATGCTGAGCTTCTCTCTGGACCCACATCCTCTCCTTCTTGAGTGATTTTACCTGTGAGTGTTGTTAGGGGCCATCGAGTCGGGTCTGACTCATAGCAACCTTCATAGGGTTTCCAAAGGTTGTTTTAGGATTTTTTATGGGAGTGGATTGCCATATCCTTCTCCCATTTTTGCAGTGCTGGGGATAGAACCTGCTTCCTCAGAGAGTGCAGAGCAGGTGGTCTACCAACTGTGCTAACCCCCAGCTCTCACATGTGAGTGCTCAAAGTCTTGGCTTTAATGTTATCTGCTGAATTTTCCATCATTTTTTGTCTGAATTTGCCATAATCCTCTCAAGTTTAATATGCCCTAAATTGGACTGAATATATTTTCCTCCCTTCTCATCACAAACCTGATATACATATATTCTCAAGCAATAAATCCAATGATTATTCCTGATTCTTCCCTATCACTTATTCTGTCTATATTTATATAAGTGGTCATTTATTTTTATCAATTCTACTTTAGAATTACCTTTTTAAACTACCCTTCATATACATTCTCTGTAATCTTTCACCTAGGGTATTAGGGTTTACTTCAGTTGGTGGAGTACCATGCTGTACTCTCTGATGACCTGGGTTTGATCCCCAGCACAGCAAATATAGAAGGTCATGCCAATCCACTCCCAAAGCTAACCCCAAACAGCCATTGAAACCCTATGAGGGTTACTATGAGTCAGACTTGACTCAACCCCTAACAACAAGATATTATAGAGCCTGAAAGGCGTAGCTTGCTGGAGTCCAATCCAATCAGATCTTGGAAGCTAAGCAGGGTTGGCCTGGTTACTACTTGGATAGGAGACTGCCTGGGAACACCATGTGCTACAGGCTTGGGAGAAGGACCTGGCAGCCCACTCCTGAAACAATCACCCATCAAAAAAACAATGAATGGTAGAGAAGCACTGGCATAGTGCCAAACATGGCACAGTGTTGGGTAGTATTTCGTTCTGTTGTACGTAGGATCTCTATGAGTGGGACTTGACTCAACAGCATCTAACAACTACTTCACTTCATTCCAAACCCTTTTCTTTTTGTGTAACCTCTTCCTTAAAGTATAAATATATCTTGATCACTCTTCTTTTTAAATCTTCCATTGCAGTTGCTACTGTTCACCAAGTAGATTTAGTAAACCTGTATATGAGGCCCTTAAGAATGTGGCATGTGCTTATCTGTTTACCTTCATCTCTAGATATACAACTTCTGTTACAACCACTGGTATTTCTACCACTTTTGGATTATGCCATGCCTTATTCCTTTCTATGCTGTAAAATGTGTTGTCTCTTTGATATGATTTCAAAGTTCCCTACACCTTTTTATTCTTTCGCCCTAAACTATACTGTTAGCTTATCTAAAAAGCCATTTTTGCTAACCCATGGTAGAGCACATTTTTATTTATTCTTGCTTTTATTTTATTTTTGGTATTCTGGAGATCAAACCTCGAACTTTGGGCCTCATGCATGCTAGGCAAGTACTCTACTGCTGAGTTATACCTCCAGCCCTCATTTTTATTTATCCTAACCCTTTTCCATACTATATTGTGAGGCGCCATGGCAGATAGTTCTAGTGCCTGGATACTTCAGATTTTCCTCTCCTCTCTGGGACCAAGGCAGGCTCGGACAGTTCTACTTCTTTGCAGCTATTTGGAGCCACAGTACCAGATTATCTGAGGGACAGTGAGCAGAAGTGAGAGGGGTCAGTTTCAGAACATTTAGTTGTTCCTTCCCATTGTTGCTGGGTTGAAGGAGGCCAGTATTACACACTTGCTGGCTGTAACCTGGTGGTGCCTCTGTTAACCTGGGTGCCTGTGTAACTCTGTGCAACAGAACTTCCCTGCCAACTCATGATGTATAGGTAGCATCAGTGACAACAAACCTTTGTACTATGTCATATTTATTTATTGGTGGACAACAAAACCCAACTGTAAATGCAATAGCTTAAAACAAGAGTAATTTATAATTTCTCAAGGACCTGTGGAATTTCAGGACAGATTTTCTGATCTCATTTAGGCTCACCCTGGTTAGGAATCGTGTTTCATTTCCCTTCTACATGGTTGATCTCTCTTCATAGGGCCCCCTCCCCCACATGGTCTCCATCCTCCAGGGACTTTCTAAAGAATTTCCTTATAGCATGGTGACTATGTTCCAAAACAGAAAAACTGGTGACCCCCATAAGACCTAGGTCTGTTATCTTCATATATTATTGATCAAAGTCTACATTTAAAAGAAGTTTCCACACCTTCCTGGGAGGTTCATCATGGACACACAGGGAGAGGAGGAATAGCTGTAGGCCATATTTGGAGACTGAATGCCCCATAGAATTATGACACTGAGAGTTGGGGGTTATTTGTTAATGCAACAGACCCCAATCTATCCTAACTGATACTTCTTTTGTTTAATTTGTCATAGGCACTAACTTGTGGATTCTCTATGGTAAAGGGAGCCATGAAGTCATATATCTTCATCATATATCTACAGCTCACCCCACAAAATGGTTGGATTATAGTCAGCAATAAACTAAAAGCTTATTGAGTAAATGAATGATGGTTTTACTTATGCCAACAGGGGAAATATAGCTTGAAGAGAATAAATGGCAGAATACAGGTCAGAATATGATGCCTGAGTAATGCAGTATAATGATAGCATTATGCATCATGTCTATTTACTGGTACACTGCTTTTATCTAAAATAGTTTTATATACTCTCTCATCTTTTATACCCTCAGACTTTCTATGAGATATGAAAAATTGTATATTATTAAAATAATTTTGCAAATCAAATACTCAATTCGCAGAAAGGTAGAAAAAATATTCAAGATCAAATAACTGGAGAGTTACAGATATTAGTCCTCTGGCTCAGAATTTAGTCTTCTATTCATACATGTCTACATTATTACATTGGAATTTGGGGAAATGTTTGAAAGGGAAAATAAAAGAAATGAGATGAATATGTAGGGAGAGTGAAGGTCAAGGCAATGATTTAAAATAGGATAAATATATTCAGAGGAAGGCAATTTTATGCTGTTAAGAAAAGTGTGGGTAGGTAATAGGATGGATAATTTAATTAATTAAAATGGGTAAGTATGTTTAGGAAGGGTATACAACAACTTTTTAAACACTCAGATAAAGTAGTCGAGATATGGATCTGTCTGTGTCCAAAAGGAAAATGACAAAGATCATGAATCTTCTCTGCTAAATTCAGCATTTATAAAAGAGCAGTGTATATTCAAAGAAACAATCCATGCAATATTAAAATAGGCTTTTGGTAGAAAGCTGTCTTGAGCTCCATGGAAAGTTACCTTCTCCTCCCTGGAAGATACTTCCTTGAGGTGTCATTTCTTGCCCTCCCTTTTATTTTCTTTACAGACACCCATCTTCCCACTCCAGAGACATCATATCAGTAAATAAAATCTAGTAGAAGTTCCTGAAACATGGTGCGAATCATCTTTTACCTGCGCTCCTTGTCCCCTCTTTGTATTCTCCCCAAACCTTTGTCGGAGGCAGTGCCAAGAACTTGGGACACATGGGAGGGAAGCCCCCAGCAGGGGGAAGAAACACATCTCAGCACACCTCTTTGGCCCATGCTGAACTCAGCTAACCTTTTTAATATTTCTTTCTGGATTTCTCTCATCCCTCTATCTCATACACAAGTCATTCTCAATATAGTTGGAAAATAATGCCTGTTTTTCCATCACAAAGTCTGGGACTTGAAATTTGCTGCATCAGACTGCAATCAGTCTGCATGTGAACTTGTATCCTTTGTATATTATGGTTGTTTGCAGATCTGTCCAGCTCTCATAAGAAACCCACACATGTGCACATGCTCTGCCATGAACTAGGGCAAGAGTACTCCATCCTACTTGTCAACATGCAAAGTTCTCATTTTGGTCTTAGGACTTCCTTGTTGTTGTTGTTGTTAGGTGCCCTCAAGTCGGTATCCGACTCATAGAGACCCTCATAGGGTTTTCAATGGCTGACTGCTTCGGGATTGCCTTGGGAGTGGATTGCCAGGTCCTTCTCCCATTTTTGAGGTGCTGGGAATTGAACTGGGGACCACAGAGACTGCAGCACAGCGCTCTACCCACTGAGCCAAATCCCAGCCCTAGGACTTTCTTAGGTCTATAAAAATCATTGAGGACCCCAAAGAATTTTAGTGCATGTGGATTATATCACGTGTTACTTAAAATACTTGTTGTTGTTGTTAGGTGCCATCGAGTCGGTATCCGACTCATAGCGACCCTCATAGGGTTTTCAATGGCTGACTATTTCGGGATTGCCTTGGGAGTGGATTGCCAGGTCCTTCTCCCATTTTGGCAGTGCTGGGAATTGAACTCGGGTCCTCAGAGATTGCAGCGCAGTGCTCTACCAACTGAGCCAAATCCCAGAACTTAAAATACTAGAAATTAAAAATAAGACCTTAAAAAATTATCAATTTCATTAAGAATCACAGTGCTTCCATGGACATTTACATAAGTAATATATTAAAAAAATAACTGTGCACTTCAAAACAAAAATAATCACTGAGGTGAATAGCACTGTTTTAGCCATTTGGACAAATATATATATTTATTTTTCCTTAATTAAAGATGGCCAGGTTCTCACATCTTCTTCTGCATGTAATTTTGTTGTGATATGTAAGAGATGGTTGAGGACCCAGGTTTGATCCCCAGCACCACAAAAATGAGAAAGGGACATGGCAATCCACTCCTGAAGCAATCTCCAACAAGTCAGCCATTGAAAACCCTATGAGGGTCTCTATGAGTCAGACTTGACTGGATGGCACCTAATAACAATGTGAAGAAAATCCAGCTTCACATTGATATTAAAATGTAACACCTCAACGACACTTTAAACTGGTCTCAGGGACTCTCAGAGTTTTTGAATTGTTCTGAGAGAGAGAGAGAGAGAGAGAGTGAGAGAGAGAGAGAGAGAGAGTGTGTATGTGTGTGTGTGTGACATTCAATGATAGTATAGACTATTTAGGAAAGAATGACCAAACAATATGTGATAATGTATCTTAAAGACTCAAGTTTTGAGATACATCTAGCATTTTTAGGAAATAGAGATCACTAGAAACTGAAAAAATTGGATAAGGAAGAAATTTAGCTGAATATCAGAGATGGTACAGTACTTGGATGGTCCAAGGACTTTGGGACTTTCAGTTTCAGAACATGAAAGGGTATAAACATAAATTTTAGCAGGTCAAAGGAAGGCAAAGTAGTTGTCTGTGTTCTGTCATGTAGCAACCTTATATGCAGTCCACTCTCAGGTATACAGTTGCTCTTCAGGTATACAGTTTCTCCTATAGTGTAACATTCATATCATTAAATACTGATTATGTGGTAAGGGAGCACAGACAGCCCTTCCCATCAGACATGGGTGCTCCTGAGGCTCAGGCAGGGAGAAAGCGGAGACAAATGTTGCTGAAGGGTGAGTGGTTCTTTTTCTACCAGCTGCCAACTCTGGCCACTTGCTAAATACTGTGTGATAGTTGACCACTACTAGATGAAATCTTGACTTCCTAGCTCAATGCCCCAGTCTTAACCTGGTCACCAAACCCTCTACAGGACCCAAATCAAGCCACAACCCTCCAAGAGCTTTCTTTTATGATCACTTCTAAAATAAATAAGTTTCAAGTATTTACTGAAATTCAAGTTGAGAAGAGAAGCAAATAAGATTTTTTTAAAAAAGCAATTGTTAGGTGCCATTGAGTTGGTGTCCAACTCATAGCGATTGTATATACAACAGGTGAAACACTATTGTTAGTCCTTCTCTGCTATTCATATGCCGGGTCCAGAGCCACTCATGATGGGCAGACAGAGTCCCCACATGAGGAAGAGTATCTTTAATAAAGGCATTGGAAGGAAAATCCACTAAAAGGGGAGGAGTACTTCTAGCCTCAGAGGGAAAGTCTGTCGAGAGGGGAATAGTACCTCCAAAAAGGTCTCTTCATGGAAAAGGACTTGGAACCCCATCTTTTCTTTTTCTAAAATTTTAATTGGTCATTTAAAATCTTCTGGCTCTGTGGGCAATGCTAATTCACATTGGGAGTTGGCTAGCCTCAGGCTTTCTTGAGCAGGGAAATTCCTGAATGACTTCCAACAGGGTAAACTCCTTAAACAAAAGCCTTTGTATGGACAGCTCTACAGTAAGCAAATCATTTTGATAAGATAAAGCACCCATTTGTCATAAAAATGGGCTCAGTGAGGTGACACACAGGTGATAGTTAAGGATCCTAAATTCCTGCATGAAGTTAAGAATAGTTCATTGTTTCAGGAGATGTAGGTGCTCAGGGCATCTTGGTTTATCTCTTTAAAGTAAACACAATTTATCTCTAAGTTCATCTCCCACTTTGGTCACCAACTGACACTCATGTGACAATTTAATCTAGTGTTTGTTGACAAAACTTTTATGTAATCCATCAATGCAACCAACTCCCTTGTCCTTTTTCTGACCTTTCATAAGATTTAGTGAATTCTAATTCTGTATAAAAAGGCTGGGCTATCTGGAAAGGAATGGAACAAGATCACACTGCCTCCCAGCTGCTGTGTTTGTTACCCATTGCCAACTCCTCATCTGCCTTCAGGAGACCCCGGATTCTATCTAGGCTGCAGCTGGTCTGCGGCATTCATAGGGTTTTCAATGGTGGGTTGTTTTTTGGGAGCGGGCTGCCAGGTCCTTTTCCCAAGCCTATGGCACCTGGTGTTCCCAGGCGCTCTCCCATCCAAGTACAAACCAGGTCCGACCCTGCTTAGCTTCCTAGATTTCATGGGATTGGACACTACAGTGGTATGGCTGCAGACAAAAAAAAGGAAATTAGTATATTTAACAGCTTGTTCTTAGACACTGATAATTCATTTTCCTTGCATTTAGGTAGGGTGAGGCACTCCTTGGACAGAAAAGTGCTTTTCCCATGGCCTAGAATGCAGTACACTGGCTGCCATGGTTTCACATCACCACAAAGAATGGTTTGTTCCTCAGGGTGTCCTAAGAATGGAGCTAAGGACATTTGAGGGAAGTACAAGGGAAATGCCTTCTGAAATCTTCTGTTTAGTTCCTTAACTTCATCATGACTTCCTTTTGCTTTAGCTGCTCGACGTTCAAGGGCAAGGTCCAGTGTCTCTTTGGACATGTAATTTGGCCTTTTCTTTTTTTCTTGTCTTTTTAAGAACTTTTTGCTTCCTTCTTGAATGATATCTTTTATGTCATGCCACAACTCTTCTGGTCTCCTGTCATTTGTGTCTAATGCATTAAACCTATTTTTGAGGTGGT